>MCJB01018406.1:87458-116469 GCA_002018475.1 Nicotiana obtusifolia | reverse complement strand
AAATATTTATTTATTTATGTACATGTACTATATATTATATATGTACATATACACTTACTGTATTTATACATTTACTATATTTATATATATATACTGTCTTTATATATTTATACGTGTACATATACTATATTATGTATGTACATATTTATTTATGTAGTTTATTATACAATACACTCTATATATATCAAGTTATGTATATAATATATTATAAGGTATATATATATATTGTATATTGCAAAATACACTCTACAATACACTTAGTATATGAAATAAACTTAGTATATATACTACACTTAGTATTCATGCTTATACATGTAATCATGTTCTTATATATGTATTCATGTTCTTACATATGTATAGTTATATAATATATATATACATATTGTATTGTATATATATAAATAAAACTGTATAATATAATTATATAAATAAATATAGTATATATATATATAATGTATTGTATATATATATATAAAACTGTATAATATATTTATATAAATAAATATATATAACTATATATATATATATATCAAGGTATATATATATATATATATTTTAGTAATATATTTATATACTTTGATAAAATATTAACATATTAGCGACCACCTTTGGTCGCTTATGTCCCAGAAAATTTCCCATCTGTAAAGCGACCAAAGTTGGTCGCTAATTTAATTTCTGATTAAATTTAATATTCAAACATAGCGACCAACTACGGTCGCTTATGTCCCAGAAAATTTCCCATCTGTTAGGCGACCAAAGTTGGTCGCCAAATTAATTTCTGATTAAATTTAATATTTAAAAATAGCGACCAATTACGGTCGCCTATGTCCCAAAAAATTTCCCATCTGTTAAGCGACCAAAGTTGGTCGCCTATTTAATTTCTGATTAAATTTAATATTCACCATTAGCGACCACCTTTGGTCGCTTATGTCCCAGAAAATTTTCCATCTGTTAAGCGACCAAAGTTCGTCGCTAATTTAATTTCTGATTAAATTTAATATTCAAAAATAGCGACCAACAAAGGTCGCTTATGTCCCCCGAAAATTTTTCATCCCTTAGCGACCAACTTTGGTCGCCAAAGTTGAACGTGGGTCCAGTTAAGCGACCATATTTGGTCGCCATTTTTGAATTTTCTTTGACCAGCATTGTTTGACCAGGCCGGTCAAAATGTTGAACAAAAGGGCGACCAACTTGCGTCCTATTTTGGTCGCTATAGGAATTAAGTTTTTTTTTCATTTTTTTTATTTACGTAAGCGACCAAAGTTGGTCGCTTTTTGCGGCAGACCAACTTTGATCGCTAAATTTTGGTCTCTATTTTCCTGAATTCTAGTAGTGCATATAAATGTTTTCATTAATAGAGTACTAGGATATAGGAGATCCTACAAATGTATGTGAACATTGTGGGGTATATTTTTGGTTCCAAGAAAGAGTCAATAAGCAGTATAAGTCTAAACAATCAGTATTTACTTTATGTTGTAATCGTGAAAAGATAAAGCTGCCGAATCCAAAGGACCATCCTCAAATTCTAACGCAATTGCTGTTTGGATCGGGTAAGGGGAAACATCTATTTTAATCTTTTTTAAAGAATATTGCATTTCATACATAGTTCGTCATTTCCAGTTGTATAAAATGCAGGTCCTAAAAGCGACCATTTTCGAGAGAACATTAGGATTTACAATTCTATGTTCTCATTTACATCAATGGGGAAAGGTTAATGTCTCTATCAATCAAACACGGGGACCAGGAATATTCAAATTGTCTGGTCAGAACTATCATTAAATCGGAAGTTTATTGCCTCCTGATGGATTCAACCCGAAGTTTGCGCAATTATATATTTATGATACAGAAATGAAGTACAAAATAGAGTTCATGCTGTGAGGTTTCGATTCTACCATTAATAAATTATAACACGTAAATATATTTTGCTTGAAAATACAATATATAATAACTTCATATATATTTATTTCTTTGCAGCCATGGCTAAACCATGAACAAACTTCATGCTGAGATTGTTAATGATCTTAAGCAAATGCTTGATGGCAACAGTGTTTTGGCAAAGACATTTAAAATGGTAAGATATAGATTTCAAGAAGAGAGAAGCTCCAATGTTAGACTCAGATTGATAGGAAAAGGAGCACCGATGGAAGAAGATACAACTTGCCTACAGTTTTAGAGGTAGCTGCTTTGGTGGTGGGAGATTTTGAACTATCTAGATGTGACAGGGACATCATTATCGAAACTCAATCCGGACATCTATAAAGGATAAATGAATTAAATGCTGCCTATTTAGGTTTACAATATCCTTTACTATCTCTATATGGTGAAGATGGACACAGAGGACATTCCTTTCGACGGATATGATGAATCAACTGGAGGAAGGAAATGTGTTAGCATGCGGGAGTATTTTGCTTATAAAATTCAAGAAACAAAGATTGAAGTTCCGAAGATTGTGTCTTTTAGAAGATTATTCAGCAATTCTTGCCTTGATGCATATACAATGACCAAATCTGCTCGATTAAAGTATATTAGGCTTAATCAAAAAAAGTTGAGATGTCACATATACAAAGGGTTACAAGATGCTAGTTTGCATGGAGAAATTAATCCGTCTTCTCAAGGAAAAAGGATAATTCTACCATCCAGCTTCACAGGGGGTGCACGATACATGATTCAAAACTATCAAGATGCTATGGCAATATGCAAATGGGCTGGTACCCTGATATTTTCATCACGTTTACTTGCAATCCAAAGTGGCTTGAGATTCGCAGATTTATAGAGAGTATGTCAGACCCCAAATTTCCTCCAGAGGATGTCATGATGATACATAGTCTCTCGAGTTGGTAAGCCTATCAAATAGCAATCATTGAACAGATATAAAAATACAGGATACTGAAAGCGACTAAACAATAAATAAAACCATCTGTAAATAGAATCTCACAATTTCACACCCAAAATCGGTGGAACTGCATAAGCTCTACAGAGTATATCAAGAGTAACTAATACATTACTGTCTGAATGTAAGTACAACAATATATGAGGATAAAGGAAGGTGACCCCTAGGCATGTGGACTCCGAGCAGGCATGCCTTGAAATCTCCGATAAAACAGCTAGCAGGAATCTCTATCTACCGGCACGAGCAGACGTATCTAGATCTGAACCAAAAAGATGTGCAGAAGCATAATATGAGTACATCATAACGGTACCCAGCAAGTATCAAGCCTAACCTCAGTAGAATAGTGACGAGGCCAGGTCAAGACACCTACTAGGATATGAAATAGACAGTATAAAATGAAATGCGGATATAAAATAGAAAGTAAGAAAATAACCAATGCGGATCAATATTATAGCATGATCGAATACCGAAAAATCAACAGTAGGAATAGTATAAAAGAAGCAACTAAAGGACTACAATGATCACGTACGGACAACAATTGACAGAACACTACGGAATGAAACAACAGGTATATTTCCGACCAAAATACTATGCAACATGAAATAACAGCAAGAATCACATCGAGGTACTGTCTTGTATATAATGAAATCAAAATCGAGGTACCTCCTCATATGATCAAGAATAAAAACCGAGGTACCACCTCGTATATACAATTTTCAATTGTAGTCACAATCCTTCCTTATGCAGCCACGTGAGCCTTACATTTGAAAATAGGTTTAGAAAATAGTTTTTCGTACACACACTTTAGCCCACCTTATGACGTCATGTGGCTTTACGTAGTTCCCCTAAAAGCAATCACGCACATAAGTCCCACCTTGTACCGACACATGCATATCAACCTAAGCCTTATACCATCGCATGCGCATCAATATCACATCACAATAACAACTCGCACCACAAGTGTTATAAAGACCCGACCGGCTGTTTTGAGTATTTTAGCTCTAATCCCCTAATTTATGCTCCCTCAGTGTTATATTATGGTATGTGACTCACCGGGATGTTTGATTTTGGTTTCGGGTTAGTTTTGGAGTGAAATGGGATACATAGTCCCCAAGTTGGAAGGTTAAGTCGTAGGAGTTTACCGTAGTTTGGCTTGTCTGAGACGACTTCGGAATATAGTTTTGATAGTTCCAATAGCTCCATATGGTGATTTTGGTTTTAGGAACGTGTCCGGATGTTGATTTGGAGGTCCGTGGGTCGTTTCGGCACGATTTGGCGAAAGTTAGGAAATGGAAGATTTTTGGGAAGTTTGACCGGGAGTTGACTTTATCGATATCGGGATCGGATCCTGATTCCGGAAATTGGAATAGGTCTGTAATGTCATTCATGACTTGTGTGCAAAATTTAATATCAATCGGAGTTGTTTTGATATGAATCGGCGTTGGTTTTAGAATTGGAAAGTTCATAGTTGCTTAGACTTGAATATGGGTTGCGATTCGTTGAATTTAGGTCGTTTGATGTGATTTTTGGCCTCAAGTAGGTCCGTTATGTATTTTAGAGCTACTGCTATACTCGGACGGGGTCCCGGGGGCCCCGGATGTGATTCGGGTTGAATCCGGAACAAGATTTGACTTGTGTGAATCTGCTAAAGCTGGGCTGGTTCTAGTGTCTTCGCACCTGCGGAGGGATTGGCCGCAGGTGCAGACTCGCAAATGCGAGCCACTAGTCACCGAAGCGTATTTGTCCATGCCCATATGGGATCGGAGGTGTGATCATGTGTCCGCAGAAGTGGACTCATGGATGCGGATGCGAATGCGGAGGCTGCCTTACCAGAATCGGAATTTGGGGAAGCAGCCTTGGGCAAGACCGCAGGTGCGGTCTCTTTCACCGCAAAAGCGGGCTCACAGGTGCGAGCCATGGTCCAGAGAAGCGGAACTCCTGGACATAAGTGGAATGCACCTGCGATGGTTTTTTCGCAGGTGCGGCGTCGCAAAAGCGGAAGTCGTTGGGCAGAAAAGGAGAAATTCGAGGGTTTGTTTTCATAATTCATTTTGGGATTTTAGGACTCGATTTGAGGCAAAAATTTGAAGGATTTTTAGAGGAATTGTTAGGGTAAGAGTTCATGACTCGATTTTGGTTAAATTATACTACTCTATCATTATTATTAGCATGTAATTAAGGATTGGAGTTGGAAAATTTGGGAAAAAGTGATAGAACTTCTTAGGCTAAAGTTTTGAGTTTTGAAAGGCGAAATGGGATTAGATTTGAATAATTCTAGTATGGTTGGACTCGATATCATATGGGTTTTTGGTTTTTGTAATTTTTGGTCAGGTTCTGAGGCGCGGGCCCGGGTTGACTTTTTGGGGCGATTTTTCAATTGTTTGCTAAGATCATAATTTCATATTTAAATTAGTTTCCTATAGTTATATTTTTCGTATGAAATTGTTTTGACTAGATTCGAGCAGTTTGGAGTTGGAAAATCGAGGGAAAGGTCTTCTAGTTAATTGATTTAGCATGGTTTGAGGTAAGTGACTTGTCTAACCTTTTGTGGGGGAAATTCCACTTAGGACTTGGTATTGTTGTGATAATTATGATATGTGGAGGCTGTGTACGCAAGGTGACAAGTGCGTACACGGGCTAAATGTTGAGATTCCAGTTTTAGCTACGTAGTTTCCTTTTCATGCTTTAATAAATTTTACGTTAGCATGTTATAGTCACCATGTTTAGTCTAATTTCATATGTCTACTTGTCTTATCTCTTATTTGCAACTACATGTTTAGTTGAGTTACTTGTTTTACTTAATTCCGTATTCATTATTTAACTGTGGGATTCTTTACTTGAAATTTGCTATTCTTGAAATATCTTGTTGTTGAGTTTGGTCTTGAGTTGCAAAGGTCGTGGTTTCTATTGAGGAAAAATGTAAGTTGTGAAATATCATTTTATTGAGTTGTTATGTTTTGGCATTTGTCTTATTGTTGAGAAGATTGTTTGGTTGTTTGCACGAAGTTTCTACCATGCTATTCTTACTATTGATACGCATGCAGTGGTATAAGGTCTGGGTATTGAAACGCATGCGGTGAGATAAGGTGGGCTTGATACGCGTGGATAGTAGGGGAACTACTAGAAGTCATGCGGTGTGATAAGGTGCGCTAAAACGCGAGGTTCTATTTCAGGAAAAATAATTTTCAAAACTATATGTAAAGGCTCTTGCAGTGATACAAGGAAAGACTGTGAGTTACTTTTATGATTTGGGATTACGAGGCAGTACCTCGGTAGGGCCTCCTGTTGATCTTCTCTATTTGCTGTTTTTGTTTGGTTGTTGTTTCCTTAACATGTAAAATCCTTATTTTCATTTCGTGTTGTATTAAACTGCCTTGCTTCCGTGTTGTTAACTTTTCGTAAATTCTTTATTGTCTCACTTCCTTTGTCAGTATCATTATATCATTATATCTTCTATCTTGTTTCTTATTATCTCCAGTAGGGCTTTGATCTGACCTCGTTATTACTCTACCAAGGTTAGGCTTGGCACTTACTAGGTATCGTTGTGGTGTACTCATACTATGCTTCTGCACATGTTTTTGTGCAAATCGAGGCACATCTTATCAGTACCAGCACTAGCGCGCTGAGCTTGCTATTGGAGACTTCAAGGTACATATGTCTGCGTCCGCGGGCCTCGGAGTCCCCTTGATTGCGTCCAATTGCACCTCTCAGGAAGTATGAAATGGTCGTTTGCAATTATAGAAACCCAATTAAGAGTCAGGGTCAAATCCATAAGGAGCTAAGATGGGAGTTAGGGGTATATATTTCAATGTGCGTGATTCAATTATCGAGATTGCACTTCCACAAAAAGATTGGTTTTCTGTTCCTAATTTTACTCTATTGATTGACAAATAAAGAAAGAAAACTAGAGATAATTGTTTTTGGGGTTTTTTTCTAAATTGATAAAAAGCCTAGGTTTTTGACCATTACCTAGATGTTTGCCTAATGGGATAAAGACTTTAATGCTTGTTCTATTGATTGGTTGTATTATAGCTATCAACTCTAAATTACCCACTCAATACCTCTCGGTCAGAGAGTGGTTTTGCCCTATTTGGCTTTCTCAAAACCAAATTCGTATCATACAAAATAGTTGATAAAAGCTCAAGTCGGGTTATTACTATCTCTAGGTTAAACCCTTTAATTAGGTAAATCAATCTCTCCATTGAACTAATTCCTTGTTAGCCAAGGTATGTTAGACTAGGTCTCTCTTTCTCAAGAAGAGACTAAGTCAAATAGGCATGAACTAATATTTGCAACCATTAATCCCTCAAATTAAAGCATGAATTAAGCTAAATAAATTACACTCAATCATAAACAAGCACTAATTTAAGTACACATAAGGTTTACACACTTGGGTTGGGACACAACCCTAGTAAAAATCTGGCTACTTATACTTGGGTTGTAGAAAATGAAGAAGAAAGACTAATTAAACTCATAATGAAAGATTAAAATGGCTAAATCTATTGTAAAATACACCAAAGCAAAGTAAACTTGCAAAAATGGCAAAGAAAAACGGCTACAGTAATTGCAGAGGTTCAAACTTAACCTAATTTTTTAAAACTCGTCTATTTATACAAGGCTGAAAATCTCGGATAAAAATACCCCTCGGGAGATTCTGCGGCCATACCATTCCATGTGCAGTCTGCAAATTTCTTCATCTGATAGAAACAGGAGTTCTGCGGCCACACAATCCTGGACTGCGGCCAAGAAGCAGCTTTTCTGCGATCCGCATATTTAGAATTGCGGCTGTAAGACAATCTTCTGCGGTCCGCAAGGCTATCTTCTGCGGCCACACAAATATTGTGCGGTCCGCAATTCACTGAGGTCCTGGACTTGGAAATTTGCATACTCTCTGATCCTGAATCTTAGCCCAGCTTTTGCGGCTGCAAAATTCATGTGCAGTCCACAATTTGCACGATTGTCTGCAGATTTTTACCTCTTTGGTTGTGGCCGCAGATGGAATTCTACGGTCCACAATTTCTTCTGCGGTCGCAGATTTCCTTTTGCGAACCGAACATTTTATGCTTTTGTGCCCCTTTATTGCCTTGTGCATAGACTGCTCCTTTTTTAGTCGGATTTCATCTGGGAGCCCAACTTCCAGCATTCCTGCAATTTTGTGCAATTTCATTAGTTCTGGGAGCATAGTCCAATGCTTTTAGACTAAAACAAAAGTTAAAAGGCGCTAATAAGTAGCCAAAATCCCCACTTATCAACTCCCCCAAACTTAAGTCTTTGCTTGTTCTAAAGCAAATAATTTAGTTCCTACCTTCAAAAGTTAATGGTCATTTCAGCGAGTCGAAGGTGAGCCATCCACACATCAGTTGGGACCAATAATTATCCATACTACTTATGTATTATCAACTAGGCGACAAGTTAAACATTTGTGCACGTACAGTTCTACAGTGACATTTGAGTATCAAAAGTTGACTTACTCATCAAGGACTCTTTCTCTATCATGTAGGTCATGCTGGATTGCAAACTCTTCCTCCTCTACTTTCCGGTTGCCTGGCTCACTTAAGAATTTTAGCACTCAATCCAAAGATTTATGAAAGGTTCACTCATCTCTCTCAAGAGAATGTCGCAAGCACGACTTCAAGTACCATAGGCTTGTCCCTCATGTAAAACACCACTAATGTAAGCTCACTCGGCTCGAGATCAAATAGGACTTCTTTCGGGATGTAATGAAGGCTTTTGGATTAGGGTTTGATACAATATGGTTGAGTGGTTACACCTTTCGGGATGTAATGAAGGCTTTTGGATTAGGGTTTGATACAATATGGTTGAGTGGTTACACCTTTCCTTAAGAACTCTATTTTTTTATTCTCGGCTCACACTTTGCCAATTCTTTGAGGCACTTTCTTCTCCTTGGGAAACTAGAGAGATTTAACATCAATCTTTCTTTATCATTACATTCATTTACTCCCTCCTTGATTTCTCCATGTTTGGGATCATTACCTCTCTTTGAATCCCTTCAGCTTTTCCACTTATTCACTTTTTTTGGATTCGTCTTTTTGTTCTTTTCTTTTCTTACCTTTCCCTCTCATCATTTCTTTTCTCTTTTTTTTTCCTTGATACCTTTTTCAATTTCCTCGTCTCTCCCTCAAACTTACGTTTTTAGCCATTTGTTTCACAAGAGCGTTAAGAAAAGCTCGGGTGCCAAGAGAGGTTCACGACAAACAGGTCAAGGCTTGTAACATGGTTATCAAATGAGAAAGGCTCGAGGCTCAAATGGGTTGACTAGGGATAACAACATTGGTAGGCAATATAAAATTCAAACGAGCCAAGGAAAGCGTACAATCACTTCTCAAGCCAAGCAAAATTTAGAATATCGCCTTGAAACACATTCGGGGCAAGTTCTAGACCTTTCGCATGGGTACTTGGACTAGCAACAAAGTGTCTCACCCCTCACACAACTGGATTGTTAAAAAGGATAGAGTCGAGAGCCCACAACGACCATATTGAAGATTGAAAATCACTATGATTCAATTAAACCACTCGATGGTTGCCAAAGTCAACACAAGAGTCACAAAGTCACTAACTAGAGCTATTTCTTTCAAAAACCTTGTTTCTAACCATAACCACGTAGTTAAGTGTGTTGGTACCAAATGAAGCATGTTTGACTCTTCGAGCATGACTTAATTAGGTCTTTTTGTTTATTACTACTACTATTATTACCTAAACACCAAAAACAGACTCATTCCCTTAAGAAGGTTATCACTCCATCCGTAGTTGGGACAAGTCACCCGGTTCACACAACAATTACCTTTGGAAAGAACCGTGGCATTAAGAAAACCAATGGTTATTGTCTACCAAAACATAAAAAGAAGCTACTAAAATAAACTAAGAAGCTACTAACTCAAACTACGAAATAATAATAGATCCAAAAATAAAGAAGCTAATTAAACAAAAAAATACTGAATATACATAATAAGAGAAAAAGAGAGAATATATACAGAATACGAAAGAGAAATAAAATAATATCAAGTTATTGCAGGCCAATTGTCTCAGAATGTACCAAATAAGATCAAATAAACTCCACCCCCCCTCCCCCGAATAAAGATAAGCATTGTCCCTAATGCTTAACAAAGAGTAAAAGAGGGAAAAGAGTGAAGAAAACTCCCTATGGCTCCTTGGATATCTCTGTGTCCACAGCAAGGTCACCAACCTCAGTCTCATCTAACTATCTCATCATTTTCAACTCTGGGAGTGACTGGGTTGGTGAACATCTAACGCACTGCCTTGGTAGTGTCGGTAGTAGAGTTTGGCTCCTCAGACTGGCCAGCTGGTGCCACCGGTGTTGATGGTGCTGCAGGATCTGGGGCCTAAAGGATGTGGGTCAATCAGCATGTTGAAAGGGATCTCCGGCTGCAGCAAGCTTTGTAACCTGTCTCCAGAGCTTGTCCACTGTTTTCTTGCTGGCCTGGGACTTTCTCATTTTCTTTACTTCTTTGCCCAGCTCTTCGATCACTGACCCGTGCTGTACCAGGGTAGTCATGATGGTGTTCTGGTTCTCTACGAGCTTCTTTAGTGTCTCCTCAACTGTCGGTGAAGACTGTGCTACAGTAGCACTAGATAGGTCAGACAGCTTTACAGTGGTTGTCTGCATCTAGTTGTTGAGGCTCGCCACTCTCTAGGAGATCGTAGCGCAGAAAGTGGAGTAGTAAGTAGAGTAGTAGGCATGGGCACCGGCTTCAAAGCCGAAGAGGAGACTGTGGAAGGAGCTGCAGAATGGGTTGTGGATGATGGTGGAGCATAACTGCGGCACTAGAGGAAGGGTCGGCCGAAGTAGATGGGACATCAACTCCCCTCGTAACTACCACAGTTGGCTCATCAGACTAGCCTGTGGTAGTAGACGGTCGACCCCTTTTCTTTAGGTTGCTAGCATCCATAAGTGAATACCAGGAGAAAGGCTTCTTCGGCCTCACCTTTGTATCAAAATCCCTCGGCTCCACCCGCGCATCCATGAGATACTCTGTGATGGTGTTGGGATACGGGTAGGAAGAATCATCTTGTCGGGAAATCACAGAGATGTTGGTTGACATCACGGCACCCACATTGATGGGGTACCCAAGAACCGACCAAGGAATCAAGATATAGGTCTCATTCTGTCTCGAGTCCAGTCTGCTGCAGACAAAGGTTTGCTACCCTTTTGCCTCAAAGCTTAAAGTGCTCCTATGAATAGGAACCCCTGTTGTGATCCACGGCGGTGGTGGCCCAGAAGCTGCTAGAATCTCTACTAACCAAGGTCGGGCCTCATCTCCCATTGCATATTTCTCTAAATATTATGTCGGCTCGACATCTTCGAAACCCATATACATGTTGAGAGTAGCTAGATCAAATCTCACTTTAAGGTTACGCACTTTGGTTACCTTTGTCCCTTTCTTAATATGCGCCACATTAGCGTAAAATTCCCAGACAAGATGTTCCTTGGCATCCACCACACTCTGGATGAACCACATCCACCCCTTGCATTCCTTGAACTGTCTTAGCACTGCCGGGTTATAGTTCTCCAATCCTTCAACTGAAATTTCTACTCAAGAGTACGCGACCTCACTGGCCAACATTGACGGAAGCTGGTGAAAGCGGCCAAACTAAAAAAAAAAGGTCCTCCCAATCCTCTTTCGTCTTCATCCTTTCGAGGCCGGTAACTATAGCATCTCCCCATCTACCATCATTGGGGATGTCCTTAACTGATGTCTCTGGTACCTCAGCGACAGGTCTAGTGGAAGGCTCAGAAGCCTGACTAGCACTTTTCGAATCATCGGAAGTGCTGTATGATGATGACGGCCCGTCCCTCAGTTGAAATCTCCCTGACGGCCTGGACTGTACTGCCGGTTGTTCCTAAATAGAGGCTGAGTTGCCCTCTGATACATACCTAGATGGGGCGTATGAACTTGTCTCAGAGAGATCTGCACCTCTCCATCTCCCAGCTGCTATCTTTTTTCTGATTTCATGTTGTTGGGCACTAGGTAAGGGTCTCTTGCCTCGTCCCCGAGAAGGTTCGCCTTTTCCTTTCGAATTGTCGCCTCTACCTCTAGATTGAACCGTTTTTTGTACCAAGCAAAGGCGATTGTTAGTTGTAATTCAACTTCAGACATACAATGAGATATGTAAGGACACACCAGAAGACACAGTGAGGAATATAGTTGAAACATGCTTGCAGGATAGGGATTTGTAGTCTGCACATTTTCCCTTGCGGACCACACAATTCTCTCTTGTGGCCGCAAACTTGAAGTACGATCCGCACATTTTTCATTGCGGCCGCAACTCGTGAACCAAAAATATGCCAACTCTCTGATGACAGAAAATTGACTGATGTGCGGCCGCAACATGTTTTCTATGCTCCGCACATTTTTCATTGCGGCCACACATTGAATAACAAATATGTACACTTCTCTGAACACAATGAAATAGCTTTTCTGCGGCTGCAATGGAAATTCTACGGTCCACACAATTTTCCTTGCGGCCGCAGTACCTTAAGTTGCCCTAAACTCAACTTCTGGGGACAGCACAAATTTCTTGCGGCCGCAAAATTCAAACATTTACGAACAGGCCAGTATGACTAACTAGGTTTTGCAATTATTTGAGAAATGTTTGACATGGCAACAACATAAAAGCATGAAAACACGTTTTCCCAGTCCCTAATAAGCAAGTATTAGATAACCCACTACAGATATAACCCCGCATGAATGAACAATTTAGTTCTACTGACAAAAGGCCTAAAACTAATTAGAAAACACTATAAATTAAACTAAAAATGCAAAAATCTAACAATGAATTTGAGCATACCTAATATGAAGGAGTGCAAGGAATGAGGGATCAACAATTGTTGGATGTGTGAGTAGGTGATTCACCAAGAATTTCAATATAGTGCTGTGTTAGTGTTCAGAGAGGGGAAAGGGTAAATTCTGCGGCCGCACTCTGTTACCTGAGGACTTAATTTGCCCTTTCGTTTTGCGGTCAGCAGAATTGTGTGTGCGGCCGCAGATCCCTTGTTGCGGTTGCAGATCGACCATTTTTCTGACAGGACAACTTTAGAGAGATGGCATATTTCACCTTCCATTTGTGCGAACCGCAAGTTAATTGTGTGGCCGCAAAGCACTTTTGCTGCAGCAACTGTAAATGTGCGGACCGCACAATTCAAATGCGGTCAGCAAATCTTGCACACTTAGCCAGATTTTCATTCCTGTAAAGCACACTCATCCCTGTATCACACTTCAACCAAGTTAGCACAAAAATAACACCTAACTACAAAGAAAGAAAAGAAAAAGAAAAAGAAACATGGGTTACCTCCCAAGAAGCACCTGATTTAACGTCGCGGCACGACGTAGAATACTATCAATTAGAAATGAATCACCGCCACGACGTGGCCATCTCAAACTTTTCCCAACTAGTGCTTCACCCGGTGACCATTGACTCAGAATACCTCATTGTTTTTGTTCTTCAAGTCCAATGCACCAAAAGGTTTCACACCCATAATTTCAAATGGACCATTCTATTTAGACTTTAGCTTGTCGAGAAACATCCTCAACATCGAGTTGAACAACAATACGAGATCGCCCACCTTGAACTCTTTGTTCCAAATGTATTTGTCATGAAGATATTTCATCTTTTCTTTGTATAAGGACGAACTTGCATAAGCATGATACCAGAACTCATCCAATTCATTCAAATGTGCAACCCTCAAGTTAGCGGCTACATCCCAATCGAGATTCAACTTCTTTAGAGCCCACATGGCTTTGTGCTCAAGTTCCACCGGAAGATGAGAAGCTTTTTCGAACACCAACCGGTATGGCGACATTTCAATAGGTGTTTTGTAAGCCGTCCGATAAGCCCATAAGGCATCATCAAGCTTCTTAGACCAATCTGTCTGGTTAGCATTCACTGTTTTGGACAAAATACTATTTATCTCCCTGTTGGAGAATTCTACTTGACCGCTAGCTTGTGGATGATAGAGAGTCATGACTTTATGAGTAACACCATACTTGCTAAGTAAAGTGTCGAAAGCTTTGTTGTAAAAATGCGACCTCCCATCGCTTATGATAGCCCGCGGAGTACCAAACCTTGTGAAAATATTCTTTTTCAAGAACGCCACCACACTTCTTGCCTCATTGTTGGGTAGAGCAACGACCTCAACCCATTTAGACACATAATCCATGCGACCAAGATGTAGGTGTTTCCACAAAAACTCACAAAAAGACCCATGAAGTCAATACCCCACACATCAAAGATATCAATCTCCAAAATGGTAGTGAAAGGCATTTTATTTTTCTTCGAGATTCCACTGGCCCGTTGACATTCACCACATCTTTTCACTACATAACTTTCATCCTTGTAAAGAGTGGGCCAATAGAAACCGCAACCTAGCACTTTGGCCACCGTTATTGCTCCACCATGGTGACCACCATATGGCAAAGAATGACAAGCCCCAAGAATTTCACCTTGCTCTTCTTCCAGTACACATCTTCTAATCACCCCATCCATGCAAATCCAAAAAAGATATGGTTCATCCTAATAATAATCTTGACAATCCCATTTGAGCTTCTTCCTTTGGTTTGAAGAGAACTCATCCGAGATAATTCCACACACAAGGAAATTTGTTAGATCCGTGAACCATGACACATCTTTCATTGAAATAGCCAAGAGTTGCTCATCGGGGAAGGAGTCATTGACTTCAAGGCCATCATGCGGCCTCCCCTCCTCCTCCAAACGAGACAAGTGGTCCGCCACTTGATTTTCACTTCCTTTTCTATCTTGGATGTCAGTTTCAAAATTTTGCAACAAAAGCACCCATCTCATCAACCGAGCTTTGGGATTTTTCTTGCTCATAAGATAACGAAGTGTCGCATGATCCGTATGGACAATAACTTTTGCACCCGTCAAGTACGGGCATAATTTCTCAATTGCAAACACAATGGAAAGGAGCTTTTTCTCTGTGACGTTATAGTTGACTTGGGTACCATTCATGGTCTTACTAGCACAGTAGATCAGATGAAAAATCTTGTTGACGCATTTCCCCAAGACAGCCCCAACCGCTACGTCACTAGCATCACACATGAGTTCAAAGGGGACACTCCAATTTGGAGCGGTGATGATAGGAGTGGTTGTCAACTTGAACTTTAACAATTCAAAGGCTCTCATGCAATCATCATTGAAGTTAAACTAAGCATCTTTCTCAACAAGCTTGCACAAGGGGTTCACCACCTTAGAGAAATCTTTGATGAAACGCCGGTAAAACCCCGCGTGGCCTATGAAACTCTGCACACCTTTCATCGAAGTTAGAGGTGGAAGTTTAGGAACCACCTCAATATTTGCCTTGTCAACTTCAATTCCATTCTTTGAGATTTTCTGGCCAAGGACAATGCCTTCCTCGACCATGAAATGACACTTCTCCTAATTGAGCACCAAATTCGTTTATTTACATCTTGCCAACTCTTTATCTAAATTTGCAAGACAATCATCAAAGGAATCCCCAACCACCGAGAAGTCATCCATGAAAATATCAAGGTAATCTTCCACCATGTCCGTGAAGATAGCCATCATACACCTTTGAAAAGTCTCCGGTGCATTACACAAACCAAATGGCATCCGCTTGAAAGCGAAAGTACCATAGGGATTAAAGGTTGTTTTCTTTTGATCCTCCAGAGAAATAAGAATTTGGTTGTAGCCCGAATACCTGTCAAGAAAGCAATAGAAAGCACGGCCGGCCAACCTATCAAGCATTTGGTCAAGGAAGGGAAGTGGAAAAATCCTTCCTACTGACTTTGTTGAGCTTGCGATATTCCATACACACTCTCTAAATGGTCACCATTCTTGTAGGAATCAACTCCTTCTTTTCATCAATGACCACCGTCATGCCCCCTTCTTAGGGACACATTGAACCGAAGAAGTCCACGAACTATCGGAAATGGGGTAGACAATCCCGGCATCCAACCACTTGATAATCTCCTTTTTGACAACTTCTTGCATAGTCTCATTTAGTCTTCTTTGATGTTCAATAGATGGTTTGGCACCTTCCTCCAAGTTGATCTTATGCATGGAAAATGCGGGACTTATTCCCCAAATATCCGCCAATCTCCACCCAATAGCCTTCTTCCTCATATGTAGCACCATCAATGTAGAATCTACCTGCACGTTAATCAAACAAGAGGAAAGAATAACCGCTAAAGTAGAACAAGGGCCAAGAAATTCATAAAGAAGATGTGGAGGCAATGGCTTCAACTCCAAGGTAGGAGGCTCTTTAATGGAAGGCTTTGTAGGAGGAGTTTTCCTATTTTCAAGATCCAAGGATAGTTTTTGGGGTGCATAATTCTACGACCCCATTCTTTGCAAAGAGTTCACACATTCCATGAAGCCATCCATCTCGTCATCATCAAAGTTGAGCAAGACGGCCTTCAACATATCACAAACATTGATTGTGGAACTTGTATCATTAACAATAACATTGGTCACCAAGTCCACAAAAGAACACACCTCATTGCTATTTGGTTGCCGCACGGATTTACACACATGGAAAACCACTTTTTCATCACCCACTTAGAAAGCGAGTTCTCCAGCTTCAACATCACAAAGAGCCTTCCCCGTAGCAAGGAAAGGTCTTCCAAGAATAATCGGTAACTCATAATCAACTTCACAATCAAGAATGACAAAATCCGCCGGAAGAATAAATTTATCAACACGAACCAAGACATCTTCAATCACTCCCAAAGGTCTCTTCATGATATGATTGGCCATTTGCAATCTCATAGAGGTGGGTCCTGGTTGCCCAATTTCCAAGGTCTTGAAAATCGAATATGGCATCAAATGATACTCGCCCCAAGATCACAAAGAGCTTTAGCAAACTCGGCACTTCCAATTGTATAAGGAATTGTGAAAACACCGGGGTCTTCCAATTTAGGAGCCATTGAGTGCAAAATTGCAATCACTTGATGAGTGACTTTGATAGTTTCAAAATTCATTAACTGCTTCTTTGTCACAAGATCCTTCATAAACTTTGCATAACCGGGCATTTGTTCCAAAGCTTCAACTAATGGCACATTGATTAAGAGACTCATCATGAACTTTTTGAATTGATTCTCGCCTTTTTTTTGGGCAAGTCTTTGAGGATATGGAGGTGGAGGCTTAGGAAATAGTGCCTTAGCCTTTTGCACTACCGGTTCCGGTATGTCAATAACGTGATCCCTAGATTGGTTCACCTCCTTTAGATTCTCTTCCACACCATCATCAATATCAATCCAAACTTTATCATTTGTTTGCACCACGTTGTTCGAGACCTCTTCTTCTTGTACAACTTGCTCAACATCCACAAGTTGCATTTGACTTGAGGTAGGTGCATTCCCACCTCTTCCACTTCTTGTAATAACGGTCATGGCATGCCCCGTATTGTTCTCACCCTTTAGGTTTACCACCGTGTCACTTGGTAGTTGCCCCTTAGGATGAGAATTTAGAGTTTGAGAGATTTTCCCCATTTGAACTTCTAAGTTGCGGATCGATGTGTTGTGTGAGGCAAGTTGGGCATCCGAATCAGCATTCTTTTCCATCATTTGCTTGGACATGTTCTCAATACGCCCCATCTCATTGATTGAAGAACTAGGACCATGGGAAGGATACATAGGCGGGTTGCTCGGTTGTTAATACATCGGGGGCCTTTGAAAACCCGACCCCTGATTGCCTTGATTATTGTTCCATCCACCTTGATTGTTACCTCCTCAATTTCCTTGATTATTATTGTTATGCCAATTCCCTTGATTGTTGCCACTATTCCAATTTCCTTGATTGTTTCCATCACTCCAATTTTCTTGGTTGTGAGAATTCCAATTGCCTTGATTGTTTTGAGGGCGCCATTGTTGTTGGCTTGGGCCTTGGAAGTTGTTTCGTTGTCCTTGAAAGTTTTTCACATATTGCACCTCCTCTTCTTGGTCATTGTACGAATCATTTTGATCAAAATCACTATCCTCTTGCACAAAATTGTCCACTCGATGATGCACTTGTGGACCCTTGGTTCTCCTTTTGTTCACCATCATGTTCACTCCCTCCATGGCATTGACTTGCTTAGGATTTTTCAATTGTTGAAGTTGAGCCTTTGGTAATTGATTCATGGTGGTATTCGATTCGGCTATGGCTTGCCTATGGTCATACAACTCTTTGTGAATGTGGATCACGTTAGGATCAAACTTGTGGAACATTAACCCGGGATTGCCACGTTGATGATGTTTCCGCCATTTCATCTAAAATATCACACGCCTCCATGTAAGGCGCAGTCATGAAGCTCCCACCGGCAAGTTGATTCACTACATATTGGTTGCTCGTGTTGATCCCACGATAGAAAGTTTATTGAATCATGTTCTCCGTCATATCGTTGTTGGGCCATTCCTTAACCATTGTTCGATAGTGTTCCCATATCTCTTGTAGTGGTTCATTTGGCTCTTGCTTAAATGCCAAAATCTCATCCCGAAGTGTAGCCATGTTCCCCAAAAAGAAGAACTTAAAAATAAACTTTTCGGCCAACTCATCCCAAGTGTGAATGGAATGGTTCGGCAAATGCTCCAACCAATCTAAAGCTTTCCCCCGTAGAGAGAAGGGAAAAATCCTTAGCCTCAATGCATCCTCAGAGATATGTGTTTGTTTGCTCCCCCAATGAGTGTCCACAAACCCCTTCAAATGTTTGTATGCATTTTGACTTGGAACACCGGTGAAGAAACCTCATTGCTCTAGCAAAGTGAGCATCACGTTGATGATTTGAAAGTTGCTCGCCCTAATACGGGGAGGGACTATTACACAAGCATATACTTCATTGGGTAACACCTCGTGTGGAGCCGCTCGTGGTGGATGTGGGGGTGGAATGGACACATTGTCATGAGGAACTCGGCCTCTTTTATTGGCTTGAGGTTCAAGAGGAACCTCATCTACTTGGTCATCCTCAATGTCCACATCCCCCAAAGAAATATTTCCACGCTTATTGTTTGCCATGGTTGTACTTACGATTTCTCAAACAAGTTAGTAACACGGAAGGAAAAGAGGATACTCTAAAAACACACCCAAATATATAGCTAACACCATTTTTAACCCCCTGAAAACGGCACCAAAAATTGATCTCGTCCAATTGCACACCTCAAAAGAAGTATGAAACAGTCGTTCGCAATTATAGAAACCCAACTAAGAGCTGGGGACGAGTCTACAGGGAGCTAAGATGGGAGTTAGGGATATATATTTGAATGTGCGTAATTGAATTATCGAGATTGCACTTCCACAAAAAGATTGGTTTCCATTTCTAATTTTCCTTTATTGATTGCCAAACAAAGAAGGAAAACTAGAGATAAATGTTTTTGGGGGTTTTTTCCAAATTGATAAAAAGCCTAGGGCTGTGACCATTACCTAGGTGTTTGCCTAATGGGATAAAGACTTTAAAACTTGTTCTGCTGACTGGGGTGCATTATAGCTATCAACTCTAAATTACCTACTCAATACCTCTCAGTCATAGAGTGGTTTTGCCCAAGTTTGCTTTCTCAAGTCCAAATAGGTATCAACCAAAACAGTGGATAAAAGCTCAAGTCGGGTTATTACTATCTCTAGGTTGAACCCTTTAATTGGGTAAATCAATCTCTCAGTTGACCCAATTCTTTGTTAGCTAAGTTATCCTAGACTAGGTCTCTCTTTCTCAAGAAGAGACTAAGTCAAATAGGTATGAACTAATGTTTGCAACCATTAATCCCTCAAATTAAAGCATGAACTAAGCTAAATAATAAACACTCAATCATCAACAAGCACTAAATTAAGTACCCATAAGATTTACACACTAGGGTTGGGTCACAACCCTAGTAAAAATCTAGCTACTCATACTTGGATTTGAAGAAAATGAAGAAGAAAGACTAATTAAACTTATAATGAAACATTAAAATATCTAAATCATTGTAAAATACACCAATGCAAAGTAAACTTCAAAAAATGGCAAAGAAAACGGCTACAATAATTTCAAAGGTTCAAACTTAACCTAATTTTGTGAAACTCCTCTATTTATACAAGGCTAAAAATATCGAAAAAAAATACCCCTCGGGAGGTTCTACAGCCGCACAATTCCACGTGCGGTCCGTAGATTTCATCATCTGACAGGAACTGGAGTTCTGCGGCCGCACAATTCTGGACTGCAACCGCAAAACAATTTTCTATGGTTCGTAATGTTAGGGTTGCAGCCGCAAGGCTATCTTCTACGGCCACACAAAAATTTTACGATCCGCAATTCATTGAGTTCCTGGACTTGGAAATTTGCATACTCTCTGATCTTGAATCCTAACCCAGCTTTTGTGGCTACACAATTCATGTGCGGTCCGCAATTTGCATGACCGTCTGCAGATTTTTCCCTCTTTGGTTGCGGTCACGGATGGAATTCTATGGTCCACAATTTCTTCTGCGGCTATAGAATTGCTTATGCGAACCGCACATTTTATGCTTCTATGCTCCTTTATTGCTTTGTGCTTAGACTGCTCCTGTTTGAATCGCATTTCATCTTGGGAGCCCAACATCCAGTATTCCTGTAATTTTGTACAGTTTCATTAGTTCCGAGAGCACAATTCAATTTTTTTTTACTAAAGCAAAAGTCAAAAGGATCTAATAAGTAGTCAATCCCCACTTATCACCCTTTATATCATGTTCTTCCTTATTTCTTTATACTTTCATAGATAATGATGTATAGGTTTGTCTAGTACTGTATCTAGAGCTTGTGACTTATATTTTACCAGGTTTTGGGGAGTTGTATGCATTGTGTTTATAGATCCTATTTATGAAATTGTTGGAGTTTTGAGAGTCTATGTTTTATTTAATGTTTTCGCATATTTTTAGGCTTACATACTCTTTGATAGTAGGTGTCATTACGACATTCTACGTAGGGGATTTGGGGTCAGGACAAGTTGGTATCAGAGCTCTTGGTTCGTACGTGTTATGAGTCACAAGCATTTTTACTAGTCTCACAGATCGGTACGGAGACGTCTGTACTTATCTTCGACAGGCTGTGGAACTTTTAGAAAAATCTTCAATTATTCCTTATCGTGCGAGATTGTAGACTTCGGAATTCTAATTTTATGTCTTTCTATTCTCTCA
Source organism: Nicotiana obtusifolia (assembly GCA_002018475.1). Classification (NCBI taxonomy): domain Eukaryota; kingdom Viridiplantae; phylum Streptophyta; class Magnoliopsida; order Solanales; family Solanaceae; genus Nicotiana; species Nicotiana obtusifolia. The sequence continues at coordinate 95,447 of MCJB01018406.1, read as the reverse complement.
CAGATGGTGAGGACACGTACAACTGGAGATGGCCAGACACATGCGCCCCCTATAGAGCCGCGAGAGGCAGGGCCAGAATAGAGGCCAAGGACGTCCACGTGGTGTAGCTAAAGCACCTGCACGAGCTGCTACAAAGGAGCCACCAGTAGCTCTAGTTGGAGAGCAGGCACCTGAGATGCCTAATCACTGCATCAGCACTCCAGGAGACTCTCGCCCAGTTTCTGAGCATGTTCGGCACCTTAGCTCAAGCAGGGTTGATCCCACTTGCTCCTACCACATCTCAGGCTGGGGGAGGACCACAGACTCCCATCGCCCGTACCCCAGAGCAGTGGGTCCAGGTTGACCAGGTCTCGGAGGTCATACTAGTACAGCCAGTCGCCCCAGTTCAGCCCTAGGTTAGGGCAGCAGTTTCTAAGGGGGATCAGCTCCGACTCGAGAGGTACAATAAGTACCACCCTCCTACTTTCAGTGGGTTGGCGCCAAAGGATGCCCAGGATTTTCTTGAGGAGTGCCATTGTATCCTCTGTAATATGGATATTATGGAGTCTGATAGGGTTGCTTTCACTATGTTCCATCTTAAGGGAGCGGCTTATCAGTGGTGGTAAGCATATGAGTTGGGTAGTCCAGTTGAGGAAGCTTCATTCACTTGGGCTCAGTTCTCAGATATGTTCTTGAGGGAGTTTGCTCCCTAGAGTCTCACATATGCATGGCACCCAGAGTTTGAGCAGTTGTGCCAGGGTTTTATAACCGTGTCGAAGAATGCGGTCGGGTTCAGTGATTTGGCTAGGCATGCACCAGCCTTGGTTGCTACTGTTAGAAAGTGAATCCGTCAATTAATCGAAGGGCTGAACCCCATTATCAGATTTAGCATAGCCCGAGAGTTGGAGATAGACATCGCATACATGCAAGTAGTGGGGATCGCTAGGAGATTGGAGGGTATGTGCGCTCGGGAGAGAGAGGAGATAGAGGCCAAGAGGCCTCGAGATTCTAGCACATATAGTTGTACCCGTGCCCCAATTTTAGCTCATCATGGTAGGGGCTATGTGAGTCGCCCTATTATGCACCGCCATTGTCTAGTTCAAATCCTGTACTGGGTGCTTTCAGTTGTCAGTCCAGCCGATCAGACTCGAGCTAGCCACAGCAGCCATGTCCTCCGAGAGCTTGTTTTGAGCGTGGTGACACACGTCATATAGTGAGGGATTGCCCCAGGCTCATGAGGGGTGTGCCTCCACAGACTACTCAAGCTTCGCATATTCCACTAGGTCCTCAGGCTTCTCAGTCCACGGTCGTCGCACCAGTTGCCACTCCACCTACACAGCCAACTAGAGGTGGAGGTCGAGCAGGTAGAGGTTGCCCTAGAAGAGGAGGCCAGGCCAGATATTATGCTTTTCCTGCTAGAACGGAGGCAGTTGCACCCGACTCAGTTATCACAAGTATTTATTATCGCCAGTTGAACAAGGTTATAGTGAAGAACAGGTATCCATTGCCATATATTGATGACCTCTTTGATCAGCTACAGGGTGCCAGAGTGTTCTCTAAGATTGACTTGCATTCAGGCTAACATCAGTTGAATATTCAGGAGCTAGATATCCCAAAGACTGCCTTCAGGACTCAGTATGGTCATTACGAGTTCTTTGTGATGTTATTTAGGCTGACCAACGCCCCAGCAACATTCATTCACTTGATGAACAATGTGTTTCAGCCCTATCTTGACTCATTCTTTGTTGTGTTTGTTGACAACATTCTGGTGTACTCCCAGAGCGTGGAGGATCGTGAGCAGCACTTGAGGACCAAGCTCCAGACCTTGAGAGAACAGAAGTTATATGTAAAATTTTCAAAGTGTAAATTCTGGCTTGATTCGGTAGCATTTGGACATGTAGTGTCAAGTGAGGGGATCAAGGTAGATCCGAAGAAGATTGAAGCAGCGCAGAGTTGGCCCAGAGCTCTTCAGCTACGGAGATTCAGATTTTTCTTGGTTTGACAGGTATTACCGTCAATTTGTAGAGGGTTTCTCATCTATTGCAACACCTATGACCAGACTAACCCAGAAGGGTGCTCCATTCAGGTGGACCAAGGAGTTTGAGGAGAGTCTTCAAAAGCTCAAGACTGCTTTGACTACAGTCGCGGTGTTGGTATTGCCTACAAGTTCGGGGTCTTATACTATGTATTGTGATGTGTCACATATTGGACTCGGTGCGGTATTGATACAAGACGGAAGGGTGATTGCCTACGCGTCTAGACAGCTGAAGGTGCATGAGAAGAACTATCATGTCTACGACCATGAGTTAGCAGCTATTATTCATGCCTTGAAGATTTGGCGGCACTATTTATACGGTGTTCCTTGTGAGATCTACACTGGCCACTGGAGTCTGCAGCATATGTTCAAACAGAAGGATCTTAACTTGCATCAGTGGAGGTGGTTAGAGTTACTTAAGGACTATGATATCACCATTCTATATCATCCCAAGAAGGGGAATGTGGGAGCCGATACATTGAGCCGCAAGGCGGAGAGTTTGGGCAGTTTAGCATATCTACCGGCAGCGGAGAGGCCATTAGTATTGGATGTCAGGCCTTGGCCAACCAGTTTGTTAGATTGGATCATTCTGAGCCAGGTCGAGTTTTGGCTTGTGTAGTTTCTCGGTCTTCTCTTCATGATCGTATCAGAGAGCGTCAGTATGACGACCCCCATTTGCTATCCTCAAGGACACAGTTCAGCAGGGCAATGGCAAGGAGGTCACTATTGGGGATGACTGTGTATTACGGATGTAGGGAAGACTATGTGTGCCCAATGTAGATGGCTTAGGTGAGTTGATTCTCCAAGAGACACACAGTTCGCGGTACTCCATTCATTTGGGTGCCGCTAAGATATATCAGGACTTGAGGGGGCACTATTGGTGTAGGCGGATGAAGAAGGACATAGTGGAATATGTAGCTCGATGCCAAAACTATCAGTAGGTGAAGTATGAGCATCAGAGGCTTGGTGGATTGCTTCAGAGGTTAGAGATCCAAGAGTGGAAATGGGAGCGGGTTACTATGGATTTTGTTGTTGGGCTCCACAAACTCGGAGGAAGTTCGATGCAGTTTGGGTGATTGTGGATAGGTTGACCAAGTCAGCTCATTTCATTCTAGTGATGAACACTTATTCTTTAGAGTAGCTGGCTCACGTTTATATTCGCGAGATTGTCAGGCTTCATGGCGTTCCAGTTTCCATCATCTCTGATCGGGATACGCAGTTTACATTGCAGTTTTGGAGAGCCGTACAGCATGAGTTAGGTACTCGAGTTGAATTGAGCACAGCATTTCACCCTGAGACGGAAGGGCAGTTCGAGTGCACTATTCAGATATTGGAGGATATGCTCCGGGCATGTGTGATGGAGTTTGGGGGTTCTTGGGATCAGTTCTTGCCGCTTGTTGTGTTTGCCTACAACAACAGGTACCAGTCAAGCATTCGGATGGCCCCCTATGAGGCTTTGTATGGAAGACGGTGTCAGTCTTAGTGGGTTGGTTTGATCCGTGCGAGGTTAGGCTATTAGGTACAGACTTGGTTCAGGATGCTTGTGAAAAGGTAAAATTGATTCAGGATTGACTTCGTATAGCCCAATCCAGACAGAAGAGTTATGCGGATCAGAAGGTTCATGATGTTGCATTCATGGTTAGGGAGCGGGTCTTGCTCCGGGTTTCACCCATGAAAGGTTTTATGAGGTTCGGGAAGAATGGCAAGTTGAGCTTTAGGTATATTGGGCCTTTTGAGATTCTTGAGAGGATTGGGGAGGTGGACTACAGACTTGCACTACCACCTAGTCTAGCTGCAGTTCATCCAGTATTCCATGTTTCTATGCTCCGGAAGTATCATGTCGATCCGTCTCATGTGTTGGATTTCAGCTCAGTCCAGCTGGACAAGGATCTGTCTTATTTTGAGGAGTCGCTGGCCATTTTGGACAGGCAGGTTCAAAAGTTGAGGTCAAAGAACATTGCTTCAATAAAGGTTTAGTGAAGGGGTCAGCCCGAGGAGGTGACGTGGGAGACCGAGCATGATATACGTAGCCGTTATCCTCATCTTTTCACCACTTCAGGTATGTCTCTTTACTCGTTCAATACGAATGTTTGTCTTAAGAGGGGGAGGATGTAATGACCTGGCTGGTCATTTTGAGTATTTTAGCTCCAATCCCCTAATTTATGCTTCCTCTATGTTATATTGTGGTTACATGACTCGCCGGGGTGTTTGGTTTTGGTTTCGGGTGAGTTTCGGAGTGAAATTGGATATATAGTCCTTAAGTTAGAAACTTAAGCCGTAGGAATTGACCGTAGTTTGACTTGTGTGAAAACGACTTCGGAATGGAGTTTTGATGGTTCCAATAGCTTCGTATGATGATTTTGGTCTTAGGAGTGTGTCCAGAGGTTGATTTGGAGGTCCGTAGGTTGTTTCGGCACGATTTGGCAAAAGTTCGAAATGGAAGACTTTTGAAAGTTTGTCGGGGAGTTGACTTTGTCGATATCGGGGTTAGACCCTGATTCCGGAAGTTGGAATAGGTCTGTAATGTCCTTCATGACTTGTGTGCAAAATTTGGTGTCAATAGGAGTTGTTTTGGTATGAATCGGCGTTGGTTTTAGAATTTGGAAGTTTATATTTGCTTATGCTTGAATTTGGGTTGTGATTTGTTGAATTTAGGTTGTTTCATGTGATTTTTGGCCTCTATTAGGTCCATTATGTGTTTTGGAACTAGTTGGTATACTCGGATGGGGTTCCGAGGGCCCCGAGTGTGATTCGAATCGAATCCGGAACAAGATTGGACTTGTGTGGATCTGCTGAAGCTGGGCTAGTTATGGTGTCGTCGCACCTACGGAGGGATTGGCCATAGGTGCAAACTCACAAATGCAAGCCACTGGTCATCCGAGCGGATTTGTCCTAGCCCAGCTGAGATCGCATGTGAGATCATTTGTCCGTAGAAGCAGACTCGCGGATGCGGAAGCTGCCTTCACAGATGCGGAATTTGGGGAAGCAACCTTGGGCAGGACCGCAAGTGGGGTTTCTTTCTCTACAGAAGCGGGCTCGCTGGTGCGAGCCATGGTCCGCAGAAGCGGAACTCCTAGACTTAAGTAGAATCCGCACCTGCGATGGTTTTTCCGCATGTGCGACCCAAAGGCTGCAGAAGTGGAAGTCGCTGGGCAGAAAAGGGAAATTCGAGGGTTTGTTTTCATAATTCATTTTGGGATTTTGGGAGCTCGGTTTGAGGCGAAACTTCAAAGGAGATTCAGAGGAATTGTTGGGGTAAGAGTTCTTGACTCGATTTTGGTTAAATTATACTTATCTGTCATTATTATTAGCATTTAATTAAGGATTGGAGTTGGAAAAATTGGGGGAAAGTGATAGAACTTCATAGGCTAAATTTTGAGTTTTGAAAGGCAAAACGGGATCGGATTTAAATAATTCTTGTATGATGGACTCGATATCGAATTGGTATTCGGTTTTTGTAATTTAGGTCGGCTTCCAAGGCGCAGGCCCAAGTTGACTTTTTAGGACGATTTTTTAATACTTTGCTAATATCTTAATTTTATTATTTAAATTAGTTTCCTATAGTTATATTAATAGTATGAAATTATTTTGGTTAGATCCGAGCCATTCGAAGTTGGAAAATCGAGGGAAAAGCTTTCTAGTTGATTGATTTAGCGTGGTTTAAGGTAAGTGACTTGTCTAACCTTGTGTGGGGGAAATTAGGATTTGGTATTATGGTGATAATTGTGATATGTGGAGGCCGTGTACGCAAGGTGACGAGTGCGAATACGGGCTAAATGTCGAGATTCCGGTTTTAGCTACGTAGATTTCATTTCATGATTTAATTGAGTTACTTTAGCATGCTATAGTCACCACGTTTAGTCTAATTTCATATGTCCACTTGTCTTATCTCTTATTTGAAACTTGTACTACATGTTTAGTTGAGTCACTCGTTTTTCTTGATTTCGTATTCATTATTTAATTGAGGGATTCTTTACTAGAAATTTGCTATCCTTGAAATATCTTGTTGTTGAGTTTGGTGTTGAGTTGCAAAGGCCGTGGTTTCAGTTGAGGCAAAGTGAAAGTTGTGAAATATCATTTTATTGAGTTGTTATATTTTGGCATTTGTATTATTGTTGAGAGTATTGTTTTGTTTTTTGTACGAGGTTTCTGTCGTGGTGTTGTTACTATTGATACGCATGCGGTGGTATAAGGTATGGGTGTTGAAACGCATGCGGTGAAATAAGGTGGGCTTGATACACGTGGCTAGTAGGGGAACTACTAGAAGACATGCGGTGTGATAAAGTCGGCTAAAAGGTGGGGTGCTATTTCCAAAAAAATAATTTTCAAAACTAAATATAAAGGCTCCCGCGGTGATATAAGGAAAGAGTGTGAGTTACTTTTATAATTTGGGACTACGAGATGGTTCCTCGGTAGGGCCCCCTGTTGATCTTCTCTATTTGCTATATTTGTTTGGTTGTTGTTTCCTTAACATGTAAAATCCTTGTTTTCCTTTCGTGTTGTATTAATTCCTTTGCTTCCGTGTTGTTAACTTTTCGTAAATTCTTTATTGTTTCACTTCCTTTGTCATCATCATTATATCATTATATCTTCTGTCTTGTTTCTTATTATCTCCATTAGGGCCTTGACTTGACCTCATCACTACTCTACCGAGGTTAATTTCCGCACTTACTGGGTACCGTTATAGTGTACTCATACTACGTCTGCACATGTTTTTAGGCAGATCTAGGTACATCTGCACATGTTTTTGGGCAGATCTGTACCAGCACTAGCGGGCTAAGCTTGCTATTGGAGACTTCAAGGTACACATGCCTGCGTCTACTGGCCTCAGAGTCCCCTTCTATCCTGTTCTTCCTTATTTCTTTATACTTTCATAGACAATAATGAATAGGATTGTCCAGCACTGTATCTGAGCTTGTGACTTGCATTTCACCAGGTTTAGGGGAGTTGTATGCATTGTGTTTATAGATTCTATTTATGAAATTGTTGGAGTTTTGAGATTCTAAGTTTTATTTAATATTTTCGCATATTGTTAGGCTTACCTAATATTAGAGACTAGACGTTGTCACAACATTCTACGGAGGGAATTTAGGGTCGTGACAAGTGCCCACATATCACAACTTACCAACAACAACAATATCAATATTTCCACACAATAGTATATGGCTCCAACACAACGTATACGAGAATATCAACAACAATAATGGATGGAAAATTCTCACTAGGATAAATTTTTCAACAATAACCAACATCACCTCAACGTATTAACAACTTCCACAATCTCAAAATCAAATAACTCAACAATGAGAAAACAACGTGTAACCATGATATTAGATAAAACTAACTCAGAATAAAGGAAATAATCTTCAACAATGAGTATCAAATAACGGAAGTCAACAAATAAAAGGGCAACATGAATAATTTATTCAACAATGATAATTAACAATGAAGAGATAACATGTGACAATAAAGGGGACAACAAGTTCAACCAAAGCATGGGAGCAATTTAACAAGTAAAATGTAGAACAATTACTAAACAAGTCAACTAAGCATTTAAAGATAGTCTAACACAATTAAGCATGATTTAACTATGAGAATTTAGAATATAATATGGCATTTCAATTAAAGCATGAAAATAGTTTAAGTAGCCTAAACCGGACAAATACTGCGTACAACCCATGTACCCACTCGTTACCTCGCGTAAACGGATTTCACTTAGCACAATTGAATCAAACAATACCAATCCAAAGGGGTAGTTCCCCCTCACGAAGTTAGGCAAGACACTTACATCAATTAGGCCAATTCAACACTCGAAAATAGCTTTTCCCTTACAAACCGCCTCCACAAGGCTTAAATCTAACCAAAACCGACTCAATAACATCAAATAATGCTAGGGAATTCAGTCGTAATCGATAAAGTTTAAGATTTTTACACTTCTTCCAAAAAGACAACAAAAGTCAACCCAGAGCCCCCCC
>MCJB01018406.1:24255-87337 GCA_002018475.1 Nicotiana obtusifolia | reverse complement strand
CCCCCACCTCAAAACCCGAATCCAATGGTAGATTATGTCTATCCATGACCTCACGAGTTCATATATGTGATTAGTTTCAAAATTCGAGTCCGATTCGACTCTCAAAACTCAATTTCTTATTTTTCAAAAACTTGACAAAGTTTCATAATTTCTACTTTGGTTCACATAATTTTGATGTTAAAATCTTATATAAGTTGATGGAATATGATTAAATAGATTAGGATCACTTATCCAAGGTTTGTAGGTGAAACTCCCCTCTCCAAATCATCTCCTACCGAGTCTAGGGTTCAAAAATGAGAGAATCAACTCAAAAATCCCGTCCCTCAGCTATTTGTATAGTCGCAAATGTTGCATTTGCGACTAGGGTTCGCAATTACGAACCCCGCAAATGCGAAGAATCTCTCACAAATGGGAAGACCCTCCCATCTCCTCTATCACCACAATTGCAATGAATAGTTCGCAATTGTGAACAATGGACCTTTGCAATTGTGACCAAAGAGATCGCAATGCGAACTAGCTCATTCCCAGCACACTTTGCAAATGGGAAAAACGGGTCCGCAAATGCGAACCCAGCAGGCTTGGCTCAACTTCGCAAATGCGAACCCAGCAGTCTTGGCTCAACTTCGCAAATGCGAACTTAGACCTCACAATTGCGAGATCTGAGCCCTGTGCAGAAACCAATAACTCTTTTGATTCCAACCACACTCCGCTAAGCATCCGAAACTTACCCGAGCCCTCGGGGCTCCAAATAAAACATTCACAAAAGTCTAAAAACATCATAAAACTCACTTGCACGATCAACACATAAAAATAACATCTTAAACTACGAATTGGACTCTAAAACGCATGATTTTCAAAGAGAATTTCAAGAACTTCTAAAATTACAACTACCTGTCCGATTCTTATCAATTCAACTCCGAATGACACTGAATTTTGCAGACAAGTTCTAAATGCCATAATGGACCTATTTCAAGTCTCAAAATCAATTTTCAAGCTCAAGAGCTAAAAGTCAACCTATGGTTAATCTTTTCAAATTAAAATTGCCAAATTTTGAAAAAATAACATAAATCAACCTACGGACTTCCAAAATCAATTTCGGGCATACGTCCAAGTCCAAAATCACGATACGAAGCTATCGGAGTCATAAAAACACAGTTCTGGGGTTGATTTTACAAAAGTTAAAGTTTGGTCAATATTTTCAAATTGAAGCTTCTAAGTCTAGAATCAAGGGTTCAAATCAACCCAAAAGCCTCCTAGAACGAAACTAATCAACCCCGAAAGTCATAAAAGCATAAACTCACATATGTGAAGCAATAAAAAGGGTAACAGGACGTAATTACACAAAACAACCTATCGGGTTGTTACATTCTCCCTTTCTTAAAACAAATGTTCGCCCTCGAACGTGCATAAGGACATACCTGAAGTGGTAAATAGATAAGGATAACGACTCCGCATGTCATGCTCGGTCTCCCAAGTCGCCTCCTCGACCGAATGACCCCTCCATTGAACCTTCACTGAAGCAATATCCTTTAACCTCAACTTCCGGATCTACCGGTCAAAGATGTCCACCAGCTCCTCAACATAAGACAAATCCTTGTCCAACTGGACTGAACTGAAGTCTAAGACATGTGACGGATCACTGTGATACTTCCGAAGCATAGAAACATGGAATACTAGATGACCTGCAGCTAGACTAGGTGGTAGTGCAAGCTTGTAGGCCACCTCTCCAATCCTCTCAAGCATCTCAAAAGGTCTGATATACCTAGGGCTCAACTTTCCCTTCTTCCCAAACCTTATAACACCCTTCATAGATGAAACCCGGAGCAAGACCTGCTCCCCAACCATGAACACAACGTCGCGAACCCTCCAATCCGCATAACTCTTCTGTCTAGATTGGATTGTGCGACACTGATCTTGAATCAATTTAACCTTTTCCAAAGCATCCTGAACCAAGTCTGTACCCAATAGCCTAGCCTCGCCAAGCTCAAACCAACCCACAAAAGACCGACACCGCCTCCCATACAAGTCCTCATACGGAGCCATCTGAATGCTCGACTAGTAGCTGTTGTTGTAGGCAAACTTTGCAAGTGGCAAGAACTGATCCCAAGAACCCCCAAACTCCATTCAACACGCACGAAGCATATCCTCCAATATTTGAGTAGTGCGCTCGAACTGTTCGTCCGTCTGAGGGTGAAATGATGTACTCAACTCAACCTGCATGCCTAACCCACGTTGTGTGGCCCTCTAGAATCATGATGTAAACTTTGTACCTTGGTCAGAGATGATGGATACCGGCATGCCATGAAGTCTGACAATCTCGTGAATATAGACCTGAGCTAGCTGCTCTAAAGAATAAGTAGTCACCACTGGAATGAAATGGGTCGTCTCGGTCAACCTATCCACAATCACCTATACTGCATCGAACTTCCTCCGAGTCTGTGGGAGCCCAACAACAAAATTCATAGTAACCCACTCTCATTTCCACTCTGGAATATCTAGCCTCTGAAGTAATCCACCTGGCCGCTGATGCTCACACTTCACATGTCGACAATTTAGTCACCAAGCTACATTTTACCACTATGTCCTTCTTCATCCTCCTCCACCAATAGTGCTGCTTCAAGTCCTAATACATCTTGGAGGCACCGGGATGAATGGCATACTTTGAATTTTGAGCCTCCTAGAGAATCAACTCATCCAAACCATCTACATTGGGCATACATAGCTTGCGCTGCATCCGCAACGCACTATCATCCCCAATAGTGACCTCCTTGGCATCGCCATGCTGACCGTGTCCTTGAGGACAAGAAAATGGGGATCGTCATACTGACGCTCTCTGATACGATCATAAAGAGAAGACAGAGAAACCACGCAAGCCAAAAGTCAACTCATTTCTGAAACATCCAATCTAACAACTGATTGGCTATGAACTGAACCTCCAATGTTAATGGCCTCTCTGCTACCGGTAGATATGCTAGACTACCTAAACTCTCCTCCTTTCGACTCAAGGAATCAGCCACCACATTGGCCTTCCCGAGCTGATATAGAATGGTGATATCATAATCCTTAAGAAATTTTAGCCATCTCTGCTGTCGCAAAATAAGATTCTTCTGTTTGAACAGATGCTGTAAACTCAGGTGGTAGATAAAGACCTCACAAGAACACCATACAGATAGTGCTGCCAGATCTTCAATGCATGAAAAATGGCTGCCAAATCCAAATCATGGACTGGATAATTTTTCTCATGAGTCTTTAACTATCGAGATGCGTAGGCAATCACCCTACCGTCTTGTATCAACATCGCGCCAAGGACAACACGTGACACATCACAATATACAGTATTAGACACCAAGTCCGTAGGCAACACCAATATTGGGGATGTGGTTAAAAAAGTCTTGAGCTTTTGAAAGCTCTCCTCACACTCCTCGGTCGACCTAAACGAAGCACCCTTTTGGGTCAATCTAGTCATAGATGCAGCAATAGATGAGGAACCCTCAACGAATCGACGGTAATATACAGCCAAATCAAGAAAACTTTGGATCTCAGTAGCTGAAGACAGTCTGGGCCAACTCTGCACTGCTTCAATCTTCTTCGGATCTACCTTGATCCCCTCACTTGACACCAAATGACCTAAAAATGCCACCGAATCAAGCCTGAATTCACACTTTGAGAACTTTACATATAACTTCTTCTCCCTCAAGGTCTAGAGCACCATCCTCAAATGTTGCTCATGATCTTCCTGACTGCGGGAGTACACCAAGATGTCATCAATAAACACAATGATATATGAATCAAGATAAGGCTAGAATACACTGTTCATCAGGTGCATAAATGTTGTTGGGGCGTTGGTCAGCCCGAAAGACATCATGAGGAACTCGTAGTGATCATATCGAGTCTTAAAGGCATTCTTCGAAATATAAGGATCCCGAATCTTCAACTAATGATAACCTGACCGCAAATCAATCTTGGAGAACACTCTGGCACCCTGTAGCTGATCAAATAGGTCATCAACGTGTGGCAATGGATACATGTTATTTACCGTAACCTTGTTCAACTGACGATAATCAATACACATGCGCATAGATCCATCCTTCTTCTTCACAAACAAGATCACCCTACGGTGACACACTAGGCCGAATGAATCCCTCATCAAGCAACTCCTGTAACTGCTCCTTTAACTCCTTCAGCTCTGTTGGGGCCATATGATATGGTGGAATAGAAATGGGTTGAGTGCTCGGCAAAAAGTCAATACCGAAATCGATATCTCTGTCGGGCAGCATGCCGAAAAATCTACTGGAAATTCGCTCACTATCAGAACTAACTCCACGGGTCCATGTAGCTAATGTGTGCACCCCTTTCTTAGTCAATGAGGCATAGTAGGTTCCGCATTTCTTTAGGTATCTTATGTCGAGGCAAACAGGTCAAAAGTTGTTGATAACCTGACGGCTGCTTCAGAGCATTTCAATTTGTATGGCCTCAGTGATGAGAATATTTTATGTGCCACTTCTGATAATGCATGATAACTAGGAGAGCGGCTGAGGCGATCATAGAACGAATGAAAGATAAGAGCGTGGGATCAAAGAGAAAAAATGAGATGAGGAAAGGCCTAGTCCTTTCGAGATGGTTCGATCAATAGTTTGCTCATTAGTCACTTCCCCTGCATGGTCAACTCTTGCACGGTTATTGTATTTGAATTAATCATATATTCGACGTCAGCCCCCTTCCTACTCCAGCTAATGGAAAAATGCTATTATGCCGCCCTATCTAATAAGAGCCTCTAAGCTCATGATGAACTGCCCAGCTAGGCATGATCACAGACAAACACAAATAGGGCGATACAAGTCATTTTCTCATTGCTTTGGGTCTCTCGAGTAACCATAGTGCAAAAGCAGGCGGCGGAGATCCACAAAGGTAATCGGATGCCTGGGGCTGATTCATCTATCATTATAGGCAGACAGCACTAACAAAGATAAAGTGATAGACATATCGATGACCGAACCACTCTTATACTACTCCCGCCCAGAATTAGCCAGAACTATTCCAGTGAGTCCTCCTACGGTGAACAAAAAGATATTCCACTACGGTGCCCAAGACAAGTCAAGATGAATAGGAATGGATCTAACGGCCTAGGAAGACCCATAAAGAAATAAAGAGAGAACTCAAAGAGCAACTGCAACCTAATAGCGGATAATAGCAGCGGATATAGGCGCATGTCTCAGCAACACAAAATGAAGGTTAGCAGGGTCATGGCCTTTCTCGCTGGGCGAACACATGCCGTTAAGGCATTAGACTCAGGGGTGAACCCACACGGGTCAATTAAATAAACGGGTGGTCACTAAAAAGTGAACTTCCTTCCTTCGACAGTCGGAAAGTCCCTTTTGTTTCGGGCAGTTCAAAATAATGAAAGAAAGGCCGAACAACTTATCAAGACCTAAAACAAAGAATACCATCTCCCAGGGAGTCTTTTTATTAGATTAAGATATCATCAGACCGGTAAGTTTAAGAAGGAATGCATCAGAAACGCTCAACTGGGGCACAACTAGTTCAAATTCTTTCAGAAGCGAATGCTTTGGAATATTCTATTCTTGTAGCAGCGACCGCTTCGGATCCTGCTCCTCTACAATTTTTGGCCCCATAATCTGGGTGTGCCATGGGGGAATATTTCCGCAAGCCAGTGAAAGTGAAAGAGGAGTAAGCATGGTTTGACCTCCTTTTCGAAGTCAATGAATCTCTTTTTTTACTTTTATTTTGTTCAAGGTTCTTCAGTGAATAAAAATGCTCAATAAAGCGGGCAAAATATACTGCAATCACCCAGACCTTTCTAATATTGAAAACCTGTATACAAAATTTCTTCAGTTGCTTACTCGGCCTAAGCAAGCCTGACCGAACACCCACTAACATCTTTTCATCGCTCTCAGATACAAAGAAGTTGGACTAGTTATTAAACCAACTATCTCACGCTCTCTCTCTCAAACCCAGCCAAACACCTTTTGTAGCCAAACTAAACTATGGCCTTACTGAACTTCTCAAACCACGTTAGTTTTGAGCGAGGGCTTGACCCGTTGAGGAGGACATCTTCTTCTGCATCTCTCTTCTTGGATCACCCATGATGGGACCCCTTGTCTACATCGTCGAAGAGATGGTCTTGGGACCCCATCTCCCATAGTCCTTCGTTCCATCGTCGACCCTATCTATGTTTCTATGATGGCCCAAGAACACGCTCATTCAGTGCAGATTCGATGATTTATGCCATGACGGATGAGCAAGATATGCGGAAGATGGGGGCTTGCCTCCTCGTTCCCTTTAACAAGGAATGCACCTGTGGAAGGGACTTTGGTGGTCGAAGGCAAAGTCTCACAGAATGAGATTTGGGCAGCTTTAAAAAAAAGAGTGGAAAGATCTTATTTCGTCTAAGGAGTGGAGTGGCAGAGTAGTTGATCATGCCGGTTATACCAGTCCTAGGGAATTTGTTTGGCGTCTCGAAGACTCCACTAATTAAGATTGTCGAATCTAATCTACCTTCTATGACCTAGCATTTGGTATTTGAACCAGTTACGTTGATTGCAGAACCTCACTTTACTTTGACGCGTTGGCCTTTCCCTATATCTTAATTAATCGGAAGAGTCACTGGCTACCCCGATCCATTCTTCCCAGCACTCCTCAATCAGATCCATAACTGTTGTTGCTTGTGTAGGAGTAACTCGGGTGCGAATGGGGATTCCCCAATAGATTCTACAACTTCGAATTTGGATGCCCCTGCGCTTGCTGAATAACCTTCAGTTTAGCGAGCTATAGGACAAACTACATTCAAGAGGAGAAAGGAAACTTTGAATAGAAGGATCAATGCCTGTAGCAGTCCTGAGCCAAGAACAAGAGAGCTACAACACTCAGGTTGTTGAATGATTTAGGATCAGATGAGAAAACCAACCCTAGGAGAGAGGCTCAATAAGGGTTTACCTAACCCTCTCTTCTCTCTCTTTTTCCACGCGAAGATTCCATTCCTTTCCTTTCCTACCCTATTCAATGTGGTCATAAGACTGCTTGGTAAATGAACCACTGTTGACGAAGTGCCCCATATCCCGCACTAAGGGGTAACCTGAGATAAGGTATGGAAGCAGTCTGATTATTTCCACTTTAATCGACTTAAGTCTTTCTCGCGTCAGTCAGCCTTAAGGCATGGAATCGACATTCTTGTTAGCTTTTTTATTTGAGGTAATGTATAAGATAAGGCCTGCAAGTTCCCTCCATCTTCTGGAAAGCACTCTTTGAGCATGCTGACAGAATGACTGACACTCACATCTCTCTCATGCTTTCCAGTAGAGGAAAACTTCTCGTTGCTGAGCTTGCCGTTAAAGAGTAATATTCTCTCCCCTCCTCTTATTCTTCCTTTCTTTCATAAGGCAAGGCCTTTAGACTAGTCCTCTTCTGGAAAGAGTGTCTGTAGCATCGGAGTCGTTCAAAGAGCCCTTCTTTCTATTTTGTGCATAATATAAGGCCCTTTAAATGATCATAAATGGCCTGAAATGTAACGACCTATGAGAGAAGGGTTTTTAGAAAAGAAAGCGTACCAATCCGGCAAACACGAGCTAGCCTTTTCCCAACCTAGTAAAGTATCAGCACTGACGTCCCACACAAAGGCTAGATAAGCATTAAACCCCTTCTCAACTATCCGATAAGCCTTTAGAAATGATATAACCCTCCTAGGAACATAATCTAATGCACCCCTCCACTCTAACCGCGGTAAACCTGGCATAGCCAGTGTCACAGTCTTGACGTGAAAATCAAGAATAACATGATAGGGGGACAATCAGTCCATGCCAAAGATAACATTGAAGTCTACCATACTAAGTAGCAACAAATCAACTCTGGTCATAAAACCAGCAATAACAACCAGACACGACCGATACACACGATCCACAATAATAGATACTCCCACAGGTGTGGACACATAAACAGGAGAACTCAAAGAATCATGAGATATACCCAAATATGGAGAAATTAAGATGATATATAGGAATAAGTAGAGCCTGGACCAGATAAGACTGATGCATCTCTATGACAGACATGAATAATACCTGTGATGACTGAGTCGGATGCATCTGCCTCCGCCCTAGCAGGAAGAGCATAATATCTGGCTTGGCCTCCCCCTCTAGGGCAACCTCTACCCGCCCCACCTCCACCTCTAGCTAGCTGAGCGGTGGAGCAGCAATTGGGGCAGCAATCATGACCTGAGTAGTCTATGGACCTGACTGAATCTGTGGAGCCTGAGTAGTCTGGGAAGGTGCACCCCTACTGAGTCTTGGGAAATCTCTGACCATGTGGCGGGTATCACCACACTCAAAATAAGCTTTCGGAGGACGTGGCGGCTGGGACTAGCTCGAGCCTGGTTGGCTGGACTGACAGCTGAAGGCACCTCGTGCAGGAGGTGCATTAGAAAATGGCTGAGCAAAGTGTGCAACCTGGGACCTCGATACAACCGGAGCACCACTAGAAGCTGGAAGTGCCGAATAAACTGAGCGGTTCACATAGCCCCTACCATGACGGGCTGAAGCTGAAGCGTGACCACCACTAAATCCCCCTGTGCCACGAGACCTCTTGGCCTCCCTATCCTCTCTATCACGGTCTCGCATACCCTCCAACTTCCGTGCAATCTCAATCACCTGTTGATACGGAGTGTCTAACTCTAACTCCCTATTCGTTCTATATCTAATACTCTGGTTAAGCCCCACGATAAATCGACAGACTCACTCCCTGACTGTGGCAACCAAGGCTCGTGCATGCCTAGACAAATCACTGAATCGGACAGCATACTCCAACAATAACATGGTACCCTAGCGCAGCCGCTCAAACTCCGCATGCAAATCATCCTGAAGTGTATGAGGAACAAACTCTCTCAAGAAGAACTCTGAAAATCGATCCCATGTAAGTGAAGCTGCCTCGGCCGGGCTACCCACCTCGTACGCCTGCCACCACTGATATGCCTCTCCCTTCAGCTGGAACGTAGTAAAGGCAACCCCACCCGTCTCCATTGTCACGACCCAAAACCCACTATAGGTCGTGATTGCGCCTAACATCACCGTTAGGCAAGCCAATGATGAACTATTAGCTTAATTATTTATTTTATTATTTTTAAAATCATAAGTCTTATTAAGTAGATGATTCCATGCATTTAAAAATCATGAATACTTAAAATATTAGTAAGATATAAAATAAAATATGATAATATTAAGCCGAACCATAACAATCACTAGAGTGTCCCCAAAATCCGGTGTCACAAGTGCATGAACATTTACTAAGGAGTACAATAATAATGCAACCTCTGTCCGAAATGTAAATAAGACATGATAGAGTAAATAGTACGATGGAGACTCTGTGAGCTGCGATACGTAGTCTGGGATGCAGCTCACCAAAATTCTCCTCAACAACTGTGCCTATGTGCCAAGATGACCACCAAATGAACATGTCAGATCCTGCACATTTAGTGCAGAAGTGTAGCATGAGTACATAAATCAACGCGTACCCAGTAAGTATTTAGCCTAACCCCGGAGAATTAGGGATCGACATTGACACTTACTAAAGGTCCAATAAAATAGTATGATAAATCATAAACAGATATGAAGCACAATAGTAATAATAGGGTAAGACTGTAATTTAAATAATCTTCAAAAATTTCTTTTAAAGATATAAATTTCTCAATCTCGTATTCTATCTCAACAGATCAGATATATCAAGTGCCAGTATCAAACGGATAAGGAATATCACATAAAATGCTAGGCATCAATAGAAGGAAAAATCTCGCAAATATTCGGACTGCTAGGTCGTACGGCCCGATCCAGAGTCGTGTGCACACTGCCGAGGGTCGACCGGAATGAACCAGAGATGCATCTCAATATACTGTCGAGGCGTTCGGCCTGCTCCACGATAAAGGAAGGAACTTATCGAATTACGAGTCATGTGCTTACAATACAAATACATGAGCATAAAGTGAATATAACCTTTATCGTTTCTCAAATAATTTGCCAACAACTCAAGGTGATAAAGCTCGGCCTAATATATATATATATATGTATTTCGAAACCAATTTCAATTATAAATTCAATTATTTAAGCTAGCCAATGGAGTTTGAATAATTAAAATATTACAAGATAGAATCCTGAGTCTACCCGGACATAAACATGTTTTAGCTACATACAGACTCTCATCACCTCGTGCGTACGTAGCACCCACAACTAGTAGCGCATAATAATTACATCGCCTAGGGGTAGTTCCTCCTCACAAGGTAGACAGAAGATTTACCTTGCTTCGAAGTTCCAATAACCAGCTCCAAAGCCTCTCTAACTCTTCCATTCAAAGCCAAACGATCCGAAACTAGTCAAAAAATGTGCAAATCAATCAAAATATACTCCAATGCATATAATTTAACAATTTATAATAATTCTCAACTCTACTCGAAAAGTCAACAAGGTCAACCCTCGGGCCCACGTGCCCGAATTCTGAAAATTCTTGAAGATAATCATTACCCATAACGCTACGAACCCAAATATACAATTTATTCCTAATTCCATGTCCAATTTCGTGGTCAAAATCCAAAAATACCAAATTTTTAGGTTTCTACCAAAAATCCCACAACTTCTACCCATATCCATGTTTAAATCCCTATATAACTCGTATACTTAGCTCACAATATGTAGAAGTTCCTCACAAGATAGATGATGAAATTGGCTCCTCCAAATAGCCCCAAAAATCGCCCAACCAAGAGAGGAATGAGTGAAAATGAGCAAAAATCCTGATTGAATAACATATATTCTGCCCAAACGTCTTCGCACCTGTGGGAAACCTAGTCGCACCTGCGGCTCCGCTTCTGTGGAAAAACGTCCGCTCCTGCGGAAATCACTTACGCCCTCGGCCAGCCGCACTTGCAACCCAAAGCTCGCTCCTGCGAGGCTGCTTTGGTGGCCCTCCCCTCGCTTCTACGCTTCCGCGCCTGCATGATCCCATTTGCTTCTGCGAAGCAAGCCACGCCTCTCCAAATCCTCATCTGCGGAGCCCCGTAGCATCGCGGGCTCGCAGATGCGAAAATCCTCCTCGCACCTGCGACCACTACCCAACTCACCCAGAACCTCTTTTGTGACCTCTTGGCCGCTTCTGCGGTCTCGCACCTAAGGCCAAAAACCTCGCATGTGCGATCACACCAGAAGCCTTAAGCTTTAGCAATTCCTTAAGTCCAAAACTCGACCTGATTCCAATCTGATTCGCAGCCGAGGCCCCCGGGACCCCATTCAACCATACCAATGCATCCTACAACATGATACAAACTTAGTCGAAGCCTCAAATCACACCAAAAAACATCAAATCAACAAATTGACTGTCGAAATCTTTCTTTAAACTTTCAAACATTCAAACTTTGATGAACGCGTCCCAATTATACTAAAACATCCCGGAATGATGCCAAACTTCACGTGCAAGTCTTAAATCACAATACAAACCTATTCCAAGGCTCAGAACCCAAACGGATATCCATAACATCAAAGCTCACTTCAAATAAAACTTATGAAATTCTAAAACCTTCAAAATGCCAACTTTCCACAATAAGCGCTGAAATGCTCCCGAACCACCCGATACTCAACCTGAACATACGTCCAAGTCCGAAATCATCATACGAACCTATTGGAACCTTCAAATCCTAATTCCGAGGTCATTTACTCAAAATTCAAACCCTGGCCAACTCTTCCAATTTAAAGCTTTCGAATTTACAATTTTCTTTCCAAATCAACTCCGAACTTTCCAAAATTTAATTACGACCACACATACAAGTCACAAAACATGACATGAAGCTACTAACGTCCTCAGACCACCGAACAACGCACTGGAGCTCAAAATGATCGGTCGGGTCATTACATCCACAATGCCCATATTGCGGAGAATGCAATGAAACTCCTCAAGAAACCCATGCGCATACTCTAAAGCCAAACAACTGAAAGTAGGAGGGTGGTACTTCTTGAACCTCTCGAGCCTGAGCTGTTCCTCCTCAGATTCTGCTGCCCTAAACACGGGCTGAACTAGAGCAACTGCCTGTACGGTACAACCTCTAGGACCTGATTGTCCTGGAACCGCTGCTCTAGGGTACGAGCTATGGGAGTGTGTGCTCCTCTCCCAACCTGATATTTGGCTGGTGCAAGTGGAGTCAACCCCGCCTGAGCTAAGGTGCTGAACATGCTCATGAACTGTGCGAGGGTCTCCTGAAGTGCGGGGGCGGCAATAGGCGCCTCGGGTGTCTAACCCCCGACTGGAGCTACTGGTGGGTCCTCTGTCGTAGCTCAGGCAGGTGCTCTGGCTGCACCCCGTGCCCGTCCTCGGCCTCTGCCCCAGCCCGGTCTCTCGCGGCTCTAACAGGGGGTGTGGGTGTCTGATCATCTGATCCAGTTGTGCGTGTCCTCACCATCTGTGTGAGAATAGAAAGGCAGAGATTTAGAATTTCGAAGTCAATAAATTTGCACGATAAGGAATCAAAGAAGTGAAGTTTTCCTAATAGTTCCGTAGCCTCGCGAAGATAAGTACAAACGTCTCCGCACCGATCCACAAGACTCTACTAACCCTACTTATGACTCGTAACACCTATGAACCTAGAGCTCTGATACCAACTTGTCACGACCCCACCTCAAAAGGATGTTGTGATGGTACCTAGTCTCTACAACTAGGTAAGTATAACAAATAGCAACCACTGAACAGATATATAAATACAAGATACTTAAAGAGACTAAATAATGTATAAAACCATCTATAAATAGAATCTTACCATTTCACACCCCAAAACTGGTGGAACTATCATAAGCCCTACAGAGTATATCAAGAGTAACTACTACATCATTGTCTACAAGTAAGTACAACAGTATATGAGGATAAAGGAAGGTGATTCTGAGGCCTGCGGACGCCGAGTAGGCATACCATGAAGTCTCCGATA
The DNA here is from genome assembly GCA_002018475.1 of Nicotiana obtusifolia. Taxonomy (NCBI): domain Eukaryota; kingdom Viridiplantae; phylum Streptophyta; class Magnoliopsida; order Solanales; family Solanaceae; genus Nicotiana; species Nicotiana obtusifolia. The sequence goes on along the minus strand of MCJB01018406.1, from coordinate 74,379 downwards.
AAACAGCTAGCAGGAATCTCTATCTACCGGCACGAGCAGACGCACCTGGATCCTTACAAAAAAGATGTGCAGAAGCATAGTATGAGTGCACCACAATGGTACCCAGCAAGAATCAAGCCTAACCTCAGTAGAGTAGTGACGAGGCCAAGTTTAGACACCTACTAGGATATGAAATAGACAGTATAAAATAAAATGCAAATATAAAATGGAAAGTAAGAAAATAACCAATACGGATTAAGATGATAGTATGATCAAATACCAGAAAATCAACAGTAGGAATAGTATAAAAGAAGCAACTAAAGGACTACAATGATCATGTACGGACAACAATTGACAAAACACTAAGGAATGAACAAACAGGTATATTTTCCACCAAAGCACTTTGCAACGTGAAATAACAGCAAGAATCACATCCAAGTATTGTCTCATACACAATGAAATCAAAACGAGGTACTGCCTCATATAATCAATAATAACAACCGAGGTACCGCCTCGTATTCACATTTCTCAATTACAATCACAATCTTTCCTTGTGTCGTCGTGTGAACCTTACATTTGAAAATAGGTTTAAACAGTTTTCCCGAAATAGCTACACGCACTTTAGCCCACTTTATGACCTCGCATGACTTCACGTAGTTACCCTACAAGCAATCACGCACATAAGTCCCACCTTATACTGCCGCATGCCCATCAACCCAAGCATTATGCCCCCGCATGCGCATCAACATCACATCACAATAACAACTAGCACCACAAGTGCCCATATATCACAACTTGCCAACAACAACAATATCAATATTTCCACAACAATAGCCCATGGCTCCAATACAACGTATACGAGAATATCAACAATAATAATGGATGAAAAATACTCAATGGGATAGATGTTTCAACAATAACCAACAACGCCTCAACGTATTAACAACTTCTACAACCTCAAAATCAAATAACTCAACAATGAGAAAACAACATGTAACCATGATATAAGATAAAACTAACTCACAATAAAGGAAATAACCTTCAACAATGAGTATCAAATAACGGAAGTCAACAAATAAAAGGGCAACATGAATAATTTATTCAACAATGATAATTAACAATGAAGAGATAACATGTGACAATAAAGGGGACAACAAGTTCAACTAAAGCATGGGAGCAATTTAACAAGTATGATGTAGAACAATTACTAAACAAGTCAACTAAGGTATTTAAGGATAGTCTAACACAATTAAGGAGGATTTAACTATGAGAATTTAGAACATAATATGGCATTTCAATTAAAGCATGCAAATAGTCTAAGCAGCCTAAACCGGACAAACACTATGTACAACCCGTGTACCCACTCGTCATCTCACGTCCATGGATTTCACTTAGCACAATTGAATCAAACAAAACCAATCCTAAGGGGTAGTTCCCCCTCACGAAGTTAGGCAAGACGCTTACCTCAATTAAGCCAATTCAACACTTGGAAATAGCTTTTCCCTTAAAATCTGCCTCCACATGGCTCAAATCTAACCAAAATCGACTCAATAACATCAAACAATGCTAGGGAATTCAACTGCAATAGATAAAGTTAAGATTTTTACACTTTTTCCACAAAGTCAACAAAAGTCAACCCAGGGCTCGCCCCGTCAAAACCCGAATCCAATTGTAAATTCCGTCTACCCATGACCCCGCGAGTTCATGTAAGTGATTAGTTTCAAAATTCGAGTCCAAATCGACTCTCAAAATTTAATTTCTTATTTTTCAAAAACGTGACAAAGTTTTCATAAATTTCTACTTTGATTCACATAATTTTGATGTTAAAATATAAGACAAGTTGATGGAATACGAGTTGAAATAGATTAGGATCACTAACCCAGGGTTTGTATGTGAAAATCCCCTCTCAAAGTTGTCTTCTACCGAGTCTAGGGTTCAAAAATAAGTGAATGAACTCAAAAATCCCGTCCCTCGGCTATTTGTCCAGCCGCAGATATCGCTTGCGACCTTGGGTTCATAATTGCCAACCAGCAAATGAAGAATCTCTCGCAAATGCGAAGACCCTCCCATCTCTGCTATCAACGCAATTGCGATAAATGGTTCACAATTGCGAACAATGGACCTTCGCAATTGCGACCAAAGCGATCGCAAATGTGAACTAGCTCATTCCCAGCATACTTTGAAAATGCAAACACTAGGTTTGCAAATGCGAAACCAGCAAGCTTGGCTCAACTTCACAAAGGCAAACTAAGACCTCGCGATTGCGAGATCTGAGGCCTGTACAGAAACTAGCAACTCTTTTGATTCCAACCACACTCCGCTAAGCGTCTGAAACTCACCCGAGCCCTCGAGGATCCAAAACAAACATCCACACAAGTCTAAAAGTATCATACAAACTCGCTCACATGATCAAAACACAAAAATAACATTCTAAACTACGAATTGGACTCTAAAATGCATGATTTTCAAAGAGAATTTCAAGAACTTCTAAAATTACAATTACGCGTCCTATTCTTATCAATTCAACTCCGAAAGAGACCAAATTTTGCAGACAAGTTCTAATGCCATAACGGACCTATTCCAAGTCCCAAAAGCACGAGCTCAATAGCTAAAAGTCAACCTATGGTCAAACTTTTCAATTTAAAATTACCAAATTTCGGCAAAACAACCTATGGACTTCCAAAATCAATTCCAGGCACATGTCCAAGTTCGAATTCACGATACAAAGCTATTAGAGTCGTAAAAATACAGTTTCGGAGTCGTTTTCACAAAGTTCAATGTTTGGTCAATATTTTCAAATTAAAGCTTCTAAGTCTAGAATCAAGGGTCCAAATCAACCCGAAAGCCTTCCAGAACAAAACTAATCAATCTCGTAAGTCATAAAAGCATAAAGTTACATATGTGAAGCAATAAAAGGAGTAACGGGACGCAATTATATAAAATGACCGACCGGATCGTTACAGAGTAGGAGCATAAATCCTGAGGATCGTCCAGACATTGTATCTAGGATATTCAAAATCAAATTGGACCACAATAAAGGATTTACGAGACAATCAGATTTTTGAAAAAGTAACAGCAGGTATACAATTCAACTTCTAATAAATATTAAGTACTTTTTATGTTACATCGGATAATAGGTTTTTAAACAAAAATTCCAACTTTTTATGAGGTGTAATAAATTCTTTTTGGTCCACTGATTTATACAGTGGAGTTCAAAAACGAGGGCTGCCTCATGCTCACATCTTGCTTTTTATTCACGAGCATGAAAAATATCCAACTGCTGCAAATATTGATCGAATCATTTCTGCAAAAACACCAGATGAATTGATCGATCCTGTATATTATAAAGTTGTGCAAAATTTTATGATGCATGGCCCATGTGGTTCTACAAGAAAATCTTCTCCTTGCATGCAGAAAAGAAGATGTACCAAGCATTTTCCAAAAAGGTTTGTTGAGTCAACAACAATTGATGAAGAGCGTTCTCCAGTTTATAGACGAAGGGATAATGGTAGAACTATAAAAAAGGATGGTATTGACTTGGATAGTAGGTATGTGGTGCCTCACAATCGGTTCTTATTACTTAAGTATGGTGCTCATATTAATATGGAATGGTGCAATCAGTCAAGATCCATTAAGTACTTATATAAGTATATTAACAAAGGAAATGGTCGTGTTACCGCTACTTTTTCTCAAAGTGTCATGTATTATGATTGTCGATACATATCACCATGTGAAGCTGCTTGGAGAATAGTCAAATTTTCAATTCACCATAGAGAACCTCCTGTTGAAAAACTATCATTTCATCTTCGAAATGAACAAAATGTTATATTCTCTGATGATGATCCAATGATGATGTTGCAAATAGACCAAGTTTAAACGATCAATGTTTAGAAGTTGGTTTGAGACAAATAAAACATTGGCATAAGCAAGAGAATTGACTTATGCAGAATTCTTTCTTAAGTTTGTTTGGAAGAAACAATTGAAAAGATGGGAGAAAAGAAGAACTTCTGTATTTTTCATTGGAAAAATTTTCTTTGTTCCACCTGGAACTGGCGTATTATATTATCTCAGATTGTTATTGAATAATATTAAAGGTCAAAATCCTATGAGGATCTTAAAAGAATCAACAATCATAACCATCTTATTTTTAGAGATGCATGTTATTCACTTGGGTTATTGGATGATAATAGAGAATATGTTGATGCCATAAAGGAAGCAAGTAATTGGGGAATGTCATCGTATCTTAGACAATTATTTGCTATATTGTTGTTATCCAATTCGATGTCTCGGCCAAAATATGTTTGGCAGTCAACATGGCAATTGTTATCGGAAGATATCCTCCATGAAGAAAGAATATTGTTGACTAACCCAAGTACAAATATAAACTTTTCAAGCTATCAAATAATGTTTCAGTGTGTATGTGAAGATATCTATAAAGTAGTTATTTGTAGCATAATAACTAAATATAGTTATAAAGAGGATAAGTGGACAAAAAATTACATGCTTATAAATCCTTACAGCTATTTGAGTTTACATGTGAGGATATAACCAGTGTAGCTCCAAGTATATTTAAAGGGTTAAAAAATATAGTTTTTAATAACTCTAGGACTAAATTTTACACAAAATTTAAAACAAAATTTGCAAATATTATTTTTATATAAACACAGTTTCTAACTCTTTGTACTTGATTTCTTTACTTAATTTTTTATTATCGATATTCTTTAATTTATGACCTTTATTTCTAAGATAATATGGAGTTGTAGGATATAGCATTCATAAGTTCTTTGTTGTGTAAATCATAAATAAACGCAACTAACCTAACTAAAAGCTAAATTAAATATACCTTATTTGTGTAATCGTGTAATATCTTTTTTATATTATGGTTATGCAAATTCTATAATTCTTTTTGTTCTTTTAGAGGCAGAGCTAACATATGATGAATTAAAAAATCGTTGTTTGCAAAAGTTGGAAAAAGTTTTAAAAAGCCGTGGCAGAAGTTTTCAGGATTTTCCAACAATGCCAAGACCTCTTTACAATGAGGAAGAAGTTGACCATAACAATAGATTAATCCATGATGAATTGCATTATAATCGCCGTTCTCTGTTAGAAGAACATCAACAATTATTAATGAATTTGACAGCTGAACAAAAGATGGTTTATGACAAAATTATGAGGGTAGTGAATGAAGCCAAAGGTTGATTCTTCTTTTTGTATGGTTATGGAGGAACTGACAAGACTTTTATTTGGAAGACTCTGTCTTTTGGCATACAATCCAGAGGAGACATTATGTTAACTGTTGCATCAAGTGGCATTGCATCTCTTTTGTTATCAGGTGGTAGAATAGCTCATTTGAGATTTACAATTTCTCTCAATCCAATTGAAGATTCAACATGCAATATAAAGCAAGGTAGTCCTCTAGCAAATTTGAATGCAAAGACAAAGTTGATTATTTGGGATGAGGCACCGATGATGCATAAATATTTTTTTGAAGCTCTTGATCAAACTCTTAGAGATATTCTTAGATTTAAAGATACATCCGGTGCTGATAAACCTTTTGGAGGTAAAATAGTTGTTCTTGGTGGTGACTTCAGACAAATTTTTCTTGTCATTGCAAAAGGATCTAGGCAAGATATTGTTAATGCTACTCTTAATTTTTCGTATTTGTGGACCCATTGTGAAGTCTTAAATCTAACAAAAAATATGAGGTTGCAAAGGGATCAGTTAGATGCACATTTGGATGAGTTAAGAAATTTTTCTGAATGGATTTTGGCAATCGGTGATGGAAGGATTGGGAGTTCCATTGATGGCGTTGAGAAGGTCCAAATCCCTGATGATCTTCTAATAGTAATTGTGATGATCCAATATCGGCAATTATTGAAAGTACATATCCAGATTTCTTTAGCCATTCCAATGACATAGATTACCTTCAGCAAAGAGCAATTTTTGCTCCCACTCTTGATATGGTGGAATCAATCAATGAATATATGGTTTCACTCAATCATAGTTCTGATAAGACATATTTGAGTTCTGATACGATGTGTATGTCTGATCATTCTTTTTCAGCTTTGGAGCACGTACATAGATCAGAATTCCTAAATAGTATTAAATGTTCTAGACTTTCAAATCACTCTATAACTTTGAAGGTTGGTGTTCCTGTGATGTTGCTGAGAAAATATAAACCAGTCATCAGGATTGTGTAATGGTACAAGGTTGATCATCACAAGACTTGAAAATCGGGTTGTTGAAGCCAAGGTTTTATCTTGTAATATGGTTGGACAAAAAGTGTTTATCCCGAGAATGACGTTGACACCATCAGATGCAAGAATACCTTTTAAATTCTAGCAAAGACAATTTTCAATTGTTGTATTTTTTGCCATGACAATTAATTAAAGTCAAGGCCAGTCATTGTCTCATGTTGGGTTATTTTTGAAAAAGCCAGTATTTACTCATGGACAACTATATGTTGCTCTTTCACGCACGACAAGTAGAAAAGGGCTGAAGATTTTAGTTTATGATGATGATGACTAAATAACGAATGAAGCTAGAAATGCGGTGTATAAAGTAGTTTTCCGTAATTTAATTTGAAATGAAGTTAGAGATGGTGGAATCATCAGGTATTTACGAAATATTTTCTGATTTCTAGAATTGCTTTAGCTTTTGAGTAAATATTACTGTTGATTATATTTTTACTTTATTATAGTTGTAAATGAATTGATGATAATTATAAAATTCCAGAGAACTTCCTATAACAAAAACTCTCTTTTTTCTATACACATGATGCATGTATTTCATTACAAAAAAAAAAAAATTATTGATCACACTCTAACATAATTGTCTAATGCCTTTTGAACTAGAAAGACTTCTTTACTTTTCCCATTATATAAAGATACCCCAAATACTTCCCTTATTATCTTCTTAGTGGAACATTATGTCGGAATTCTCAATGTACTATTGTTCGATTCCCTCATTTTGATACTGGCTTGGAAAAGTTCTTTCTTGATGGTGTTCTGCTGTTTGATTTTGTTGTCAGACCTTCTTACTGACATTTTGCACTTGACATGAGTATTTAATATAGAGTATAACTTATTTTGGTGTTTAATTGCAAGGTTTATTTCCATGAAATACCCGATGAGGCATTGATAGCTTGGTAAGTATGTCAGTGCCTTTAAATGAGGAAGGAATGTTCTTTACCTGCAACACTAACTATTAGCCCAATTGTGCAGATTTAAGAGGGAATAACACTTAAAGTTGCTGGTGGTTTAATGCTTGAGCATCCGCTGACGTTGCCTTTATGGTCTACAATATGATTAAAACCGTCATAAGCTTCACACTCAGCCATTCCTGTTATTGAATGGATCTTTGTTCAAAAGTTACTTGGATATAGAATGTAAAGTAGTTTAATGGAAATACCGATATTTGTTTATTAGCTTTTATGACGCAGAGGACAGTGATGTTAAGATTGATTGATACTACTAGTAATTATATAAGTCTTAAATTGTGACTGCTGCTGCACTATATTCAATTTTTCTTTTTTTTTTTTTTGGAAACATAAGTAAAGTTAATATCTAGGTGCCAATCTTATTTATTCGTTCATTAGTTGTAGTTGAAATTGTAAGGTTGGCAGAGTTATTCGGTACCAGTGCTGGTGGAAGGTAGTCGGTACCTGATGCAATAGTCGAGGTGCGTACAAGCTGGCCCGACAACATCGTCATAAAATTAAAAAAGAAAAGGAAAAAGAAAGAGAAAGAACAAACATCTGGGTATTCTTTCCGTGACCTGCCAGGGAGTTGCTAGGGCGATCCTCCAGATGTTGTGCAGTGATAGACATATGGAGGTCTAAGTTACAATTTTCTACCATGCTGCTAATTTGTGGAACTTAATGTAGGATATGGTTCACATATAGCATTTGGAGAGTTTGTCTAGAGCTTCTTAGTGTTGAACTATGGTGTACCTGTTTTGTTTATTTGGCAGTTCCTTTAGCGAGATATTAAGAAACAGAAACATTAATCTGGAGTCCTGGAATAACCTGTTTTCCAGTTCATAACTATGAATATTTATAGATGGAAAACTATGTGGTTAGCTCTTGCAACCCACACCTCTTGAAAGCTTAGGATCACATTCGATTAAATGAAATCTGTTGGGATATGTAATGCTCATGCAATCATTTGTTCACATAACTTCCTCTTCTAGAGAAGATCACGTGCTCATATAAAATCATGAACATTACCAAGCTTTTACTCTATTGTAATTGCAGATGTTTAATCACCTTCAGGATTTTGTGGTAGTTAGTTGGATATCGTACTGTCATATGAGGCACAAGTTACTCATCGACAGTCAAAGAAAGTTTATGATTAATTTAAGGTAGACCTCATTATCTACACCGAAAGAATTTGTCTTATTATATACCTTTTGGATATACTCTTAATCCTGATGCTTACTCAGAGAGGTAGGAAGTGTGATATCATGCATGAATGTAGTTGGAGGAGTCTTCCTTTAGAAGATTTAAGCTTGATTAACTCGAGCTTAGTAATTATTGGATGTAAGGTTCTATGTATAACTGACATTTTCATTTTATAGGGGTGACTTTAATATCTCATACATTATGCTTCTCATCTACAATATGATTTTAATAATTTATTTATGTTTTTTGATTATTTGTTAACTATTTCCTTTTGTAGGATTTCATGACAGATAATGAGATGATTTCTCCTGCAAAGAACCCTGCCAAGAGAGGTAGAGAAGAGAATGGATCATATGTGGTAGAAGTTGATTATGATCTTGCATAATTATTAAGTAACAAGGTTAAAAGAGTGATTAAACAAGAGAAAAATCCATGAAATGAGGTTATTCAGAAAATTGTATTAGCAAGTACCTTGGTACGAAGCAGAAGTAGTTTAACTTGTATTTTAATTTGGTTTTTATCATTTAGAATCATGATTTATAATTTGAAGTTACTTGACTTTTTATGTTGTTGACTTGATTGATATTAGACGAGCAACTGGAAAGTTTTGAAATATCGCATTTGAACGTTTATATTGTTATATCATTCAAAGAATGATGAGAAGGAACTTTTGAATGTTATATATGTGAGTTTAGTGAATGAATCAAGAGTTAAAATAACTGTCTTTGTGTAGTTAAGATTTCTGTATCTACTTGTGTTTGTGAAACTTTAAACTTCTTATATATGTTTTATGTATGAGATTGAAGTCACTCCTGTAAAATAGAAAAAAGGGCATCAGTACTCCAGCCTTTGTGCCACAACATTCCAGTTTAGGAACCTGGGAAAAAGGTTCCTAAGTATACGATTAGAAACTATGTGATTTTTGAGTTTGAGATGGCTACCTTTAAGATTCATTATCATTCACCATATTTCTGTATTTCTGTAGTAACTTTATCATACTTAATAGCATTGAAGTGAGGAAATAATCAAGAACAGTAAGAACCATTATTATACTAATATTCAAATGTACTATTCATGCATCGCGCGAGTTTTAATATTAGTAAGACAATAATGAATTACAAAAAAAGAAAATTAAGAATAGCACCTGAGATGATAAGATTATTTTTCCATGCAAGCTTTTTGCCCTTTTTTTGTGGTAAAAATGAAATCAATAAAACTTGTCAGAAGTAGAAAAAATCTAGGAGCAAAGAACCACATAATCGTACATAGAAACTCAAAGAACAAAATCAGCCAACATCTCATCTGACCTCCAAATAGGTAACAAATAAAAAGATTGGGTCAAATTTGGACGGATCAAAGCAATAAATAGGTTCCAATTCAATCTGCTCAAAGTTTGCTTCAATCGAAATGAATTGGATCAAGATGATTCAAATCACGAGCTATAATCTAACACGCCCAACATAGACCTAACATCTAAGCTCTATTCCACACTTAGTTGCTCACTAATATAATTTTTTGATAATTAATGTGCAAAAAAAAAAGTACTAAACAATAATTTTCGAAGATAAGTTGTGTATATTTGGATTGGTTCTTCAAAATGAGCTTTTGGAGAATTATTGCGTTAGTAATTCTGTTTTAACATTTTTTAAAACTTTAAATTGTCGATTCACACTCTTTATACGCGTGTATACGATGTATTTTGTCCAATTCGACCATGTGAACATCACTTGATCAATGGTTAAGGAAATTTAAAATAGTGAGTTTGAACATGTTTATATGTTTAAACTAGTAAACTTGTTCGCGCTTCGCGCAATTATTAAAACTTCTTCTAAGTATGCTAAATACAAAAAATTAAAAATGACAAATATATAAGGCACTACTAGAAATCCGAAAAAACGCGACCACGAAAAGCGGCCAAAGTTGATCGCTTATTGGCCAAAAAGCGACCAAACAGGCCTGGTCGATATTAAGCTGGTCCCTTAACCTTAGGGACCAAAGTTGGTCGCTAATTAGCGACCAACTTTGGTCTCTAAGGTAAAAGGACCAAATATTCCAAGTAAAGAAAATAGCGACCAACTTTGGTCGCTAATATTGGCGACCAAAGTTGGTCTCAAAATGTAAATTACGTTTTTTTATTTATTTATTATAATCTGAAAAATGGTGACCAACGTTGGTCGCTATATAATTAATGTTTTTGATTTTTTTTAAATTAATCGACCAAAGTTGGTCGCTATTTGCAAGAACTAATTTTTTTTTTAATTATAAGCGACCAACTTTAGTCGCTATATTTGCAGAAATAATTTTTTTTAAATTGAATGGCGACCGAAGTTGGTCGATTTTGATAAATCTGGGTTAAATAGCGACCAAAGTTAGTCGCTATTTCCCAGAAAATTATTTTTTTTAAGAGAAAAGCGACCAACTAGCGACCAACGTTGGTCGCTTTTCTTGGTACATTTTTGGCAAAAACTGCCTGTTTTGGCAGCTACACCACCTGCCAGCTTACCAAATTCCTAAATAGGCATTTTATGCCATAAAAAACAACAATACGACAACAATAACAACAACAACAACAACAACAACAACAACAACAATAAACAACAACAACAACAACATTAAAAGTAACAAACTATAAAATTCAATAGAACTTATACATTAAGCTAACCAAAATAAGTTAATTGTTATTACAAGTCAAGGATTATTTTGTACATCATTATCGTCATCGTCTGATGAAGTTTCATCACGAAGACGATATGGAGAAGGGTGTAGTTGTCTAGGACGAGAGGAATGATAACGGGGAGGACGGGAGGAACTAGCACGGGGAAGGCGAGCCTCTGGCGATGACTCACGAGACCGGGGAATCGGAAAAGTGCCAGAAGCCAAGAGAGATTTGAGCTGCTCTTGTATGCCAATGTACTGAGCATCTCTAATCCTTTCTCTTTCCTTGGAGACTTCTAGCTCGGCTGTGAGCTTTGCCACAGTCTCCCCCACAAAGGAGAGGCTCTCCCCATCAAGTTGCTCGGCTTGCACGGAAGTCCCTATTCCTTGCATTTCACACTTATAGCGATGGAATTTCTTAGTAGGAAGCCCGTATACCTTCCCCCATTTTGGACCGCCAGCAACCTGCGTCCATAATCTTTCAGCATCCTCGTCCGACGGTTGGATTGGGTCGCCCGACTCATTAGGTGGCTGACTGCGTATGAATTCCTCCAGTTCAACTGTGAAGCGACCCTATAAAAAAAATTACATTGAATTAGTATTTCAAAAGTTATATAAAAGTAAATCAAAATACTTAATAAAAATTGAAAACTTACATGTACAGTCGAGGCTCGGCCCTCGACCCACCTTTCTTCATCCGTCTTTTTCTTCTTCTTTACAATATGAGTCTCCTTGAATAACTCATCTTGCTTCATCGGACGCCCCAACGTCTTTTCCTAAAAACTCATAAATTTTAGTTAAGAAACAGAGTAGATATACGTTGAAAATTAAAATAAATTAAGCAATTACGTACCATTCTTCTCTTTATTGTCCCTAGGCTGATCGCACCTCCAGTGTGCAGGGATCCTCCCTTCTCAGAAGCACGAGCTTTCTTTCCTTTCTCACTCTTCTTTAAGAACTCTGGGTAAGCCATTGCCTTTACAAATCCTCCCATAAATGCTGAAGCAACTAGGGGGGCTTCTGGTTCAACTTTCTAGCTTTGGAGAAGCAATGCGATAACCGCTTGCGAGCCTTGAGATGGAAATTAGCAGCTACATCCTCGCTATAGCGGTGTTGCCATACACACTTGCTCTGTATTTCAAAAGTTAAGTATTATATGAAAATATCATATTATAGTGTAAGTATGTATATGTATATGTATGTATGTGTGTGTGTGTGTGTATATATATATATATATATATACAAGCTATATTCTATAATACATATTTAGATGGAAATATCATAAATATAAATAATTGTACTGCTTAAAAGAATATTTATACCTTAAATTCATTAAAAATTTGCTCCTTCAGCGAGAATGGGAAATCACTCCAAGTCGCATAAGGGCCATCTAATAGCTTTCTGGTGGCTTGGGTGATTATCCTTGTAGTAATATAACTAGGGATGAACCTGCAATTTAATAAAAAAAACACATTAATATCTTAGTAAAACTGTACAAAACAATAAACGTAAAAATAACAAATAACTCTTACCCATCACCCTTAGGGACTATGATGATCCTGCCATATTGATCATCACCATCACCGTCCGAACCATGTATATCAGAGGCATGTGTGGAAGGTGTATGCGGGTCAGAGCTAGTGTCTCGCAGGCGGAATAGATTGAGTCCCAGATGAAGATGGTTGCGAGCCATGTGACTGCGACATAGCTGAGCCATATGACTGCAACATAGCTATATGGGCCGCAAGGGGACGTGACACTAATTGCTGTGACCCGAGTGGCTGTGACATTGATGCCTATGATCCATATGGATGTGACATGGATCGATGCGGTCCATGCGATGCAGATGGCTGAGATCCACGTGGTTGTGCGGCAGCTGGACTGTATGTCGTACGTACAGTCCTATGGCCCTGTGATGAAAGACCTGGTGTCTGCACGAAGGTGTAGGGCTGGTGATGCTGTGGCAGCTCAGAATAGCCCTGGGGTGGAGGAAAAGACGTAGGCATAGGCATCTCTAAAACGGCAAGACAAGCTAGAGTATAATCTTCTACCCTTCTCTTTGGTATCCTAGCCTTTTCTCGACCCCGAGAACTACTAGAATCATTGTTACCTCGACCCTTGCCTGTCATCTGCATAATAATATACATATTTAGATTGAAACATATAAAGAAACTAGCTATAAACGAGAGTTATTAAAGAAACCAACTGTTTAAAGCTCATCGACGTATAGTTCCTCGTCCGAGAATTCTTCTTCCTCACTAGTTTGAGCTTCATCTGTTGATTCTTCTTCCTCGTTTTCTGTAATTCTTACTTCAGAAATATCAACTTCTTCCAATATGTGTTCAGAATGTTCCAAATTATTTTCTAAAACTTCGTCCACTATTTGGTCAACAGTAGAGATATCGTTTTGATATGCAACATCTAACACATTCTCGACTTCCACCCTACCCACAGGCTTAGTTTTTATTACAGCCCACCAATCGGACTTATTCCGCCGCAATGGATAAGGAGCATAATACACTTGCCTAACATTATGTGCAATTATGAAAGGATCATAGCAATCATACTCCCTCGTATGATTAACCTCAATTATGTTGTACTGATTGTGTACTCTTGTACCTCTTGTTGGGTGTGGGTCAAACCACTTGCATCTAAAGAGTATCAATTTCTTATATGGCCAACTTGTATATTCTAGTTCTATTATTTCTTTGAGCACACCATAATAATCAATATCTCCATCTTGGTTGCCATCACCACCTTGAACCCACACCTCACTGTTGTTGCTATTTTTATTTTTAGAGCAACACTCGGTATGAAACTTAAAACCATTCACGACATACTTAGACATTGTTCTGACCTCAACCCCAGGTCCCCAAGATATATCTTTCAAAAATTGATTTACACCATTATTTGGATCATTTACCTACATATTATTAAAAAAAATTCATAAGTTAGCGTAACTTCCAAGCATTGTTTACCTACATAGTGTTAGAATATTTTAAGGAGAAACATACAAATTGTTTGAACCACGTATCAAATCTCGTATATACAGCATCATGGCCAAATTGACCCACGAAGTGACTGTGACACATCAAATATTTTTAGTAGTTGCATTGAGATGTAATCGCAGCAATTTTTATATTTTGATAACTACTAAATCAATACTTACTTGAGAAATGGTACAACTTCGGGACAATTTAGCAGCACGTGAAGTGTAGCTGACTTGAACTCCATATTACTCAAACTTTTCTTTCTAACATCCTTAGAACATCGTCCTGGTTGATTGAATATGAACATAGGCGGATATAATAGATCATTCCTAAGGTCGATTGTGTGCCTGTTGGGCCTATTCCTAGCACATGGCACATCACTCTCAAAATAATAAGAGCAAAAATGAGCAGTCTCCTTTGCAAGATAAGCTTCGCATATAGATCCTTCAATCCTATTCCTCTGCTTAACAAATTGGTTGCATTTGCCAATTGTCCTACATAATTTCAAGTTAGCCAAGAACATTAAAATAAAACAGAAAATTACATCAAACATATAATATTACCTCTCAAAGGGATACATCCATCTGCATTGAACAGGCCCTCCAAGTCGTGCCTCGTGTACAAAGGTGGATTGGAAGGTGTTCCATCACATCAAAAAACCCACATGATTCCATCTTAGAAGAAGTGACACGAATGTTCTGATCCATCCGGAGTAGGTTTTCTTCCCTTAATGTGGAAGAATACAAGTCTTTGAAAAACAAACTAATCTCTATGATGGGTTTCCAGATTCTTTCAGGCAAACCACAAAATGCAATAGGCACTAAGGTCTCCATGAAAACATGACAGTCATGACTTTTCAAATGGCTCAACTTTCCTACCTCCATATCAACTTTTCTCCCAAAATTTGATGCATAACCCTCAGGCATCTTCAATTTCGTTATCCAATCACAAATTTGCCGTCTTTCCTCCAAAGTGAATGTGTAACTTGCTTTGGGTTTGAACACCTTACCATTGTTTGCTGTCTGCAAGTATAATTCAGGTCACCTGCAATATTCTTGTAAGTCCATTCTAGCTTTTGCATTATCCTTTGTCTTACCTTTAACATCCATCACTGTGTTGAACAAACTATCAAAATAGTTCTTCTCAATATGCATGACATCAAGGTTGTGACGGAGAAGATTATCCTTCCAGTAAGGCAAATCCCAAAATATACTCCTTTTCACCCAATTGTGAGTAACACCGTATCCGGGGAATCTATAAGGTGGAGCTTCAGTAATTTTACTGAAGTTCTGGACCCTCTCCCAAATTTCCTCTCCTGAAAGTATCGGAGGTGGAAAATCACATTCCATTTTATTCTTTTTTAATGAATTTTTCATCCTTCTAAACTCATGATCAGGAGGCAAGAACTGACGATGACAATCAAACCATGATTGCTTTCGGCCATATTTCAAAGTGAACGCTTTCCTATTTTTCATGCAGTAAGGAAGAGCTAGCTTCCCAGCAGTCATCCACCCAGACAACATTTCATACGCAGGAAAATTGTTAATTGTTTAGCACGCAAATTGAAATTCTGCTTGGTTGATATGTCATATGTTTCAACACCATCGTACCACAATTGTTTTAGCTCATCAATCAAAGGTTGCAAATATACATCAATCAAGCTTTTCGGATTACGTGGACCGGGGATAATACAATTCAAGAATATATATGGACTAGTCATGCACAACTCTGGTGGTAGATTATAAGGTGTAAGAAAGACAGGCCAACATGAATAAGGTGTCACAAATACAGAAAAAGGCGTGAAGCCATCCGCACACAGACCTAATCGAATGTTTCTTGGTTCACTAGCAAAATCTGGATATGTCCTATCAAAGTGCTTCCAAGCTTCTCCATCTGAAGGATGACACATAACACCGGGTGGTCTTCTATTTTCAAAGTGCCATCTCATATGAGGAGCAGAACTCATAGACGCATATAACCTCTTCAACCTAGGTATAAGAGGTAAATAATGCATCGACTTGATAGCGACCATCTTCCCGCTGGAAAGCCTCTTGAAATGAGGCTTTTCGCAAAATTTACAACTGTCCAAACCTGCATCATCTTTATAATATAACATGCAACCATCTTCACAACAATCAATTCTCATTGACGAAAGTCCTAACTTAGAAACTAATGTCTTTGCCTTATAGAAATCAACAGGTAATTCGATATCACGGTCCACTAGTTCACGCATAAGGTCAATGAAAGAGTCCATGGCTCCTTGAGAAATATTCCAATCAGATTTCATACTTAGTAATCTAACTGCAACAGACAACTCAGAGTGCGGACTTCCGTTACGTAGTGGACGACTAGCTTCCTCTAATTGTTCATAAAAACGTTTTGCCTCATCATTAGGAGTTTGTTCAACATTTTCATTGGAATCACCCCCTAAGTGCATCCAAAAAGCATCCGCAACCATATGATGAATTCTGGAATCACTATTTGTATTCTCCACCGACCTACTACTTTCACCCACAACCATGTTATGAAATATCCCATGGCTACCATCGATCTCTCCATGATTAGTCCACACAAAGTAATTTTCTATAAACCCCCTTCTATAAAGATGATGCTTAACTTCATCCGGTTTTCCAAACTTCATACAGTCACACCTAACACAAGGGCACCTAATTACTCCTTCAACTAGGTATGGTGGAAGTGACATTGCATGTCTAATAAAGTCATCCACTCCTTCTACAAAATCCTCCCTCAATCCCCGTTGATTAGGATAATTCCTATTGTACATCCAAGTACGATGTTCCATCTATAAAAATAAAATAAAAGGAAATTAATTTAGTTAATTCATATCCTAATCTTTTTCTAGTTAATTAATTTCATATCTTAAAATTTCAATTTCCAAACTAAAAGTTCAATTCATATCTTAAAAGTTTAATTTATAAACTAAAAGTTCAATTCATAAACTAAAAGTCCAATTCATATACAAAAAGTTTAATTCATACACTAAAATTTCAATTCATATCCAAAAGGTTAAATTCATAAACTCCAATTCATATCCTAAAATTTCAATTTACAAACTAAAAGTTCAATTCATAAATTAAAAGACCTATGTGTATCCTAAAAGTTTAATTTATAAACTAAAAGTCCAATTCATATCCTAAAATTTTAATTTACAAACTAAAACTTCAATTCATAAACTAAAAGTTCAATTCATATCTTAAAAGTTCAATTCATACACTAAAATTTCAATTCATATCCAAAAGGTTCAATTCATAAACTAAAAGTCCAATTCATATCCTAAAATTTCAATTTACAAACTAAAAGTTCAATTTATAAACTAAAAGTTCAATTCATATCTTAAAAGTTCAATTTATAAACTAAAAGTTCAATTCATAAACTAAAAGTTCAATTCTTATCCAAAAAGTTCAATTCATAAACTAAAAGTTCAATTCATATCCTAAAATTATAATTTGTAAACTACAAGTCCAATTCATAAACTAAAATTCCAATACATAAACTAAAAGTCAAATTCATATCCTAAAAGTCCAATTCATATCCTAAAAGTTCAATTCATATCCTAAAATTTTAATTTGTAAACTAAAAGTCAAGTCCAATTCATAAACTAAAAGTCCAATTCATATCCTAAAGGTTCAATTCATATCCAATTCATAAAATTTCAAGACAACACAAAGTATAATTCAAATCTAACTAAACTAAATTCAACACTAATTAAACTAATTAGTTAATAAAATTAATTAGCAAAACTAATTTAAACAACACCTAAACCCTAATCCTCAATAAAATACAATGTTCAAAGAATTGAAACACTAATTGAAACAATAAACTACAATACATCAAATATTGTAACACACACACTAGAAATAACAAAGATTGAAGGTTATAATTCTAACCTTGATTTTTTTAGGTGGAGAAGGAGAGAGAGAGGCGCGGCAGTGGGCGGCGACGGCGAGCAGCGGGCGGCGAAGGCGAGCAGCGGGCAGCGACAGAGAGCAGTGGTGGCGCGGGGTGGGGGATGGGATTAGAGTGACTGAAATAGAGAAGGGGAGGGAAAGAGAGAGTTGGGAAATTTTGGGGAAATAAGAGAAATGGGGGAAACCCCGGTTTTGTTTCTGAAATTTAGAAAAAGCGACCAAAAATAGCGACCACGTTGGTCGATATTTAAAAAATTTAAATTGAAAGTAGCGACCAACGTTGGTCGCTTTTTTGGTCGCTATAGTATAGTCTATTATATATTTTACGTGTATTATATATACTAAGTGTATAGTATAGTGTATTATATATATACGTGTATTATATATACTAAGTGTATAGTATATATATGTAGATATAGTACAGTCTATTACATATACTTAAGTGCATAGTATAGTGTGTGTGTGTATATATATATATATAAATATATACTATATATATATATATATATATATATATATATATAAAAGCTATATTCGATATAATATTAGCTAATGCACTAATACTTAGTGCATAGTATAGCATAGTATATATATACTAAGTGTATTATATATACTAAGTGTAGTGTATAGTGTATTATATAATACGCTATAGTATATATATAGTATAGTGTATTATATATCAAGGTATATTCGATATATATACTAAGTATATAGTATAGTGTATTATATAATACACTATGCAGCATAACCGGTGGCCTCCGCAAGACCCGTCTTTAAGCCAAGGTTGGGCGTTGTAAAAGAGTTAGCAGGTGAGGTCGTGGTTTAGAGTTTATCTACTGGCTTAGAATTTTGACAGAGTTTATGCCTTAGTAATCCTCCCTGAAGTAGCATCAAAATGATCCTGTAGTCACTTTGAAAACGGAAGGAATTATGAATTCAAATATTCTCTAGTAAGAAAATCAGGGAGATTATTATCACTTCCCTTTTTATAAATGATCTCAAAATCAAATGGAGTTAATAATGCTTGCCATCTTGCAAACATTTGTTTTGAAATATCATGCTTAAAATCTTTATTAAAGATAAATTTAGCTGCCTGACAATCAGTTTTTATTAAAAAATTTTGATTATATAAATCAGTATGGAATTTAATACACATTTGACTATAGCTAAAATTTCTTTAGCTATAGTCGCATAATTTTTCTGAGAATTATTCTATTTCCCAAAATAAAATTAGACCGGATATTCCTGCTTATTAGTAGGACATATCTGCTTTAGTATTCCACCATAGCCTATATCAGAAGCGTCGGTTTCAACCATTTTATCCCAATTAGGATTAGCAAGTGTTAAACAAAGAAGGTTATTAACCTTCTGCTTAATAATTTTAACAGCATCAGTATGACTATTAGTCCAAGGCTTTGGATTCTTTTTGAGCCTATCATAAACAATAGCAGTATCCTTGCTAAATCCTTTATAAAAGGAGAAATATAATTAAGACTACCCAAATTCAATGCTTCGATTAATAGGAATTATCTTCCCTTTTTTAATATTATGACCTAAAAATCTAATATTAGTCTGAAAAAGATTCATCTTTGGTTTAGAAATAACCAAATCATTTTGTATAATAACTTTGTTAAATATTTCTAGGTGCCGAAAATGATTTTCAATATTTTTTGAAAATACCAGAATATTATCTATATAAACTATTATGAAATTAGTATAAGAAATAAAGATATCATCCATAATCTTCTGAAATTCAGAAGGAGCATTCTTCAAATCAAAAGGCATAACATTCCACTCATATTGACCCATTGGGACATTAAAAGCAGTTTTATATCTATCTGATTCATCTATTTGAATCTGCCAATAGCCTGATTTTAAATCAAACTTTGAGAATATAATCGCATCATGTAATCTATCCAATAAATCCTTTTTATTAGGGATAGGATATCTAATCCATTTTAGCGCCTTATTAAGGGGCTTATAGTTTATAACAAGTCTAGGAACACCACGTTCCTGTTCTGCATGTTTATTAACATAGAAAGCAGTACAAGGTCATTTGGACTTTGAAGGCTTTATTAAACCTTTCTCTATTAGAGAATCAATTTTATTTTTGCATAATTCCAAATATTCAGAATTCATTTGGCATGGCGTTATAAAAGGGTTAGCAGGTGAGGTCGTGGTTTAGAGTTTATCTACTGGCTTAGAATTTTGACAGGGTTTATGCCTTAGTAATCCTCCCTGAAGTAGCATCAAAATGATCCTGTAGTCGCTTTGGTATCAGAGCCATGGTAGTAAAGAATAGGGATAGAAACTAAGTTTAACACCTTTTTACTAATGAATATCATTAGAAAGCAAACTACTTTTAAAAACAGTAGGAAGGAAGAATATGATATGCCTCAACAATTAGACCTTCTTAATAAATGGACAATTCCTAAAATTCAACCTAAGGTTATATACCAGTTAGGTACTTTTGAAAAATTAGGTTTAAAACAAGTAGTTAAAACTACTGAAGATACTATTACACTAGATAATGATCATGCTACTTTTAGATTATTATCTGAAAATGATTTAGCCCCTTATAGAGAATCTCATAGATTTTGCATATTGGTTTAATACAAGTTGCCTTTAAGCCACTTACATTAAGAGGCTTACCTGAAAGCTTCATAGCAGCTCTCAGAGATGGCAGAAACCAAAATTGGAAAAAATCCCTAATAGGGACAGTACAAACCAGTTTGGCTTATGGCCCTGTATATTTTAATGCTTATCCTAATTTGTAAGTTTCTTTGAATGATGAAAACTCTTTGAATGCTCTGATATTGAATATCAAACTTCATGGATATGATTATATGCCAGGAACAGAAGTAATATGTATCTGTTATAGAATTTATTATAAGCCTTTATATACTTTAAATCGTATGTGAAAAATCATGGATTTCAAAAGTGAAACGATTTTGATAGAAACTAATTTTAGTAAATCTTAAGTTATTACAAGAAGACCTATTAAGTGGGATGAAATAGATTTTCCAAAAGAATGGGTCATTGAGGAAGCAATAGCTCCTCGAAATAATATTAATAGTGAAATCACAGAAGTCGAACAAGCTTCTGATAGAACTGTTAAGATCAGGTTAAATGAACCAGATCAAATTGATAATACAAGTTATTCATCTAGATTAACTAGATCCAACTCCTCATACATCTCTCCTGTTGATTATAAGGTAGATTTTCCTTCAAGGGCATCTACATCACAGATCAGAGAGAATGATAGGATTGATGTTATTAAAATTTTCACGGATAATATTGCTAGTGCTATACCAGACCCAACCGAGTCGGAAATGGATTTTTCAAATGGTTTACATGGATAGTAGCCATCAAATAGATTTTAGTCCGGGATCACCGGCAAGAAAATTAATTTCTGCAAAATTTAAAAAAACCCAGATGGAACTTTTTAGAAACTGGTTTTTTTTATAACTTCAATGAAAAACTAATAAAATTTTTCCAAGATGATTTTTATAATGACATTAGTAGACATAACAAGATTATAGCTTTTGTTCCATGGTTTATGTCTAAATATGTTTGTGGTTATATTTTCATGTTAGAAAGAGATTACAAGCTTAGTAGTGGGAAATTTACTAAATCTGTTTTCCCGCCCCAAACATCTTTCCAAATGGGAGAAAAGGATAAGGTTATATATTATACTGCCTTTTCTAAATTGTTTGATGATAATACTGGTACTATTACTGCTAGAAATTTAAATACGATGTTGACTCAGAATAATTATACTAACATCTATGTTAGTATTCTGGGTGAACAGGTAGCTTCTATCAGTGATAGACTGGACAAGCTTATAGCAGAAGTCCAAAAAATTAGCACCAAGGATACTATAAAAGGTAAGGAGAAAATAGCGACTGCCAGTATCCAACCCCCTCCAGAAGTCAAAGACTTTAAATTAAAAATTCTTGATGACTTAGAGAAACTTCTTAATAAGAAATTTGAAGGATTTAGGATTAGTCCTTTAAATTTAGAAAATTTATCTAGCGAAGAAAGAAAGGAAAAACTTTCTGATGAGATTAATAAAATCTCAGAGAAGTTTGCTAGAAAACCAGTACAAAGGATGTACTACTATCATAGACCGACCCCTTAGGATGTTTTACTAGAAGAACCTGAGCCCAATTACTTCTCACAAAGTTATAGTGGTAAAGAAATCTATGAATGGAACATAGATGGTTTCACAGATAGACAGATTTATATTCAGGTACATAGAATACTTATGTATAGTACTATTTGTAAGGTAAATAATAATTCTGAAAAAGCTGTTGCTGATATGATTATTGCTGGGTTTACTGGCCAACTGAAAGGCTGGTGGGATAATTATTTGACTAATAGTCAAAGAGCAGATATCTTAGGAGCTATTAAGATAGAAAATTGAGAGAATGTTCAAAACATAGTCTATTCTTTAGTTCTCAACATTATAGAACATTTTTCAGGTAGATGGTCAGATAAGTGAGACCATTAGAACAATGCTTCAAAAACTGAGGTGTCATACACTTACAAAGTTTAGATAGTATAAAGATGTATTCCTTTAGAGTATAAAGATGTATTCCTTTCTAGAGTAATGGAATTACCAGAGTGCAATAGCACTCACTGGAAGTCTAAGTTTATAGATGGGCTTCCCACTTTATTTGCTGAAAGAATTAGAAAAATCCTTAGAGGTACTGCTATGAATATAGATTATAATAGTTATACTTATGGTAAGTTAATTAGCGTATGCACTCAGAAAGGTTTAGCCCTTTGTAATGAGATCAAGCTAAACCAAGAAATTAAAAAACACCGTCTAAATGAGAGACAACAATTAGGAGAATTCTGTGAGCAATTTGCCATAGATATCCCCAAAATTAAGAAACCTCATAGAAAGAAAAAAGACCAGAAAGAACCTTATAGGTACAAAAGAAAAAAGAGAATGAATCCTGAAAAGAGAAGGGAAAAGACCGAGAAGAGAAGGTCTAGATATAAGAGAAATTAGGATTTTATTAAATCCGTTAAGCCCAATGACTGTTATAAGTGTAGTAAAGTAGGTCATTACACTAAAGATTGCAAGGTTAAGGATAAGATCAAAAACCTTGATTTAGATGATAACATTAAGGATTCGTTATATAAGATCCTATTAAATTTATCCCCAGATTGCAGTGACACAGAATCTTCAACCGATGAAGATTTGAAGGTGTTACAGAATGAAGAATATTATTCTTAGTCAGAAACAGAATGTGAACCTTGTAAACAAGGCCAGTGTTGTAATGACAGCACAGAGGATGAATTTTATAATATTTATTCGCAGTTTAAGGATCTAGATATTAACGTCCTTACCAATGACATTTTATTAGAACTCCTTAGAGTCATTAAGGATCCTGAGTTAAGATCCCAGATTATAGATAGAATAGATCTCATCAAGGATAATAGTCCTAAGGATTCTCTTAGTTGAAGAAATTCCTTCTCAAAAGGGTCCCTATACAATTTCTAATATTAAGAAGATTTTAAAAGAAAAATCCCAGGCCATTGATAGGCCAACCACTGTTCAAGACTTGAAGGAGGAGATTAATAATCTCAAGAATGAAGTCTCGAATCTAAAGGCTTCTAATATAGCCTTAGATAAGAGGATTATTAAGTTAGAAAATCCTCAGATTACCCCAAATTTACAATTCAGTGCTGACATTACTGAATTAGAATTAGGTCCCAGTACTTCTAATAAAGAAGTAAGAGATGACTTTTTAGGAACTGTTAATGTTCATGACAATGAATTTTTGCAGAAATTACAGCTCTTTACTACACAAAATTTTCTAAAAAATGTAACTCTTTTGATTGATTATAATTTCAAAAAAGAGTTTGTTGCATTATTTGATAGCGGTGCAAATTTAAATTGTATAAAAAAAAAAAGAATAATACCTTCTAGATATTTTCATAAAACTACACATAGATTAAAAAATGTTAGTGGTCAGCATATGGGTATTACTTATAAATTACCTAAAGCATTTATTTGTAAAAATAATATTTGCATTCCTGAAAATTTTGTTCTAATAAAATACATTCATCAGGATATAATATTAGGTGTGCCAATTTTTCATAAAATTATGCCTTTTACTAACAGGGATGCTCATAGCTTTACAGGTACTTATAAAAGTAAACCTATTACTTTTGAGTTTATAACTCAACCAATTCAAAAAATTTTGAATGAAATTATTTCTAATAACATTACCGCAAAAAATAAACAGATTGATTTTCTGAAAAATGAAATTTACAGTCTTACTATAGAACAAGATTTGAAAGCTCCAAAACTAATAGAAAAAATTGATTCAATAAAGAATCAGTTTTCTTTACTCATATGTGGTGATCATCCAAATCAATTTTGGAACACGAAACGTCATATAGTAAGTATTCCTTATGAAGAAAGCTTTTCAGAGGGTAATATCCCAATTAAAGCTAGGCCATGCCAAATGAATTCCGAATATTTGGAATTATGCAAAAAGAAAATTGAGTCTCTAATAGAGAAAGGTTTAATAAAGCCTTCAAAGTCCAAATAGTCTTGTACTGCTTTCTATGTTAATAAACATGCAAAACAGGAACGTGGTATTCCTAGACTTGTTATAAACTATAAGCCCCTTAATAAGGCGCTAAAATGGATTAGATATCCTATCTCTAATAAAAAGGATTTATCGGATAGATTACATGATGCGATTATATTCTCAAAGTTTGATTTAAAATCAGGCTATTGGCAGATTCAAATAGATGAATCAGATAGATATAAAACTGCTTTTAATGTCCCAATGGGTCAATATGAGTGGAATGTTATGCCTTTTTGTTTGAAGAATGCTCCTTCTAAATTTCAGAAGATTATGGATGATATCTTATTTCTTATACTAATTTCATAATAGTTTATATAGATGATATTCTAGTATTTTCAAAAAATATTGAAAATCATTTTCGGCACCTAAAAATATTTTAAAAAGTTATTATACAAAATGGTTTGGTTATTTCTAAACCAAAGATGAATCTTTTTCAGACTATTAGATTTTTAGGTCATAATATTGACAAGGGAAAGATAATTCCTATTAATCGAAGCATTGAATTTGCTTCTAAATTCCCTGATGTTATAACTAACAAAACTCAATTGCAGAGATTTTTTGGGTAGTCTTAATTATATTTCTCCTTTTATAAAGGATTTAGCCAAGGATACTGCTATTCTTTATGATAGGCTTAAAAAGAATCCAAAGCCTTGGACTAATAGTCATACTGATGCTGTTAAAATTATTAATCAGAAGGTTAATAACCTTCCTTGTTTAACACTTGCTAATCCTAATTGGGATAAAATGGTTGAAACTGACGCTTCTGATATAGGCTATGGTGGAATACTAAAGCAGATATGTCCTACTAATAAGCAGGAATATCCGGTCCAATTTTATTCTGGGAAATGAAATAATTCTCAGAAAAATTTATGCGACTGTAGCTAAAGAAATTTTAGCTATAGTAAAATGTGTATTAAATTCCAGACTGATTTATATAATCAAAAGTTTTTAATAAAAACTGATTGTCAGGCAGCTAAATTTATTTTTAATAAAGATTTTAAGCATGATACTTCAAAACAAATGTTTGCAAGATGACAAGCATTATTAGCTCTATTTGATTTTGAGATCATTTATAAAAAGGGAAGTGATAATAATCTCCCTGATTTTCTTACTAGAGAACACAATATGTGCCCCCTCGAGGTAGGGGAAGAGGAACTGGAAGAGGCAGAGGTAATATCCTCGCCCAAATTGGCAACAAAAAATTGATAAATGCTAATATCGCAGAAAGTTCTGGGGTTAATACTGACCACCCCATGTATAAGGAATTTATGAAACTTATAAAGTCCAAAAAGGAGGGTAAAACCCACCTTCATACTCAGTGGCCTTAACAGAAGAAGGCCACGAAGGAATGAGGTTTATAGCCAAAACTCACAAAAAGAATTAATTTGACCTCAAATGGAAGGATAATCCTTGGCAAATAATGGTCAGATACTTCGATACAACATCATATGCTTCAACTGCTTATAGGTACAGAATGAATTATGAGTTGATATTATTATCAACTGGTTCAGCTGAAATTCAGCATTTTTATCCTTTTATTACAAAAATAGTTTATAACTTTTCTAAAATGATAATCAAAAAGATTATTCCTTTAGATGAATGGAGTATTAGTACGTTGAAAGAAATGGATTATATCCATCCAGAACAAAAGATACCTGTCAAATTTAATTATTGGGATTATATCCAAAGTTTTCATAAAACTTTTTTATATGAGAATGCTAATAGAAAACATTCATGGTTTATCAAAATCTGCCCAAATATATTTGAGCAGAATCTACCAAATAAGTTTTGTGACTGGTGGATTTTATATGGTCCATCAATGGAGATACTACCAGAAGTTCTTCGGAGTTTATATTCTCAATGGGTAGAAATATCACCAAAACTAATAGCTTTACAAAAAGATAATATATTCTTTGAAGGGATGGCTCTCATGTATTTCTTTATAGAATTTTCAATCCCATGGATTATGAAATGGGATATAAAAGTTAGCCAGACAAGTAGGGAGTTTCCCTGCTTAAACATAATTTTTTATACAAAGTTTTGGAGTAAATTCCTCCAAATAACCAAGGAAGGCCATATTCATGGACAAGAAACTATGGATAATATCCACAAAGCACTAGAAAAATATAGCAAGCATATAGCCAGTAATACTTAAGAGGAGCTCAGCCCTTTCAAGCACATCACCCGACAGATGAAAAAGGGCGCAGTCTCAAAGAAGGAACTTATAGCTTCCTATCTTGCAGAAGTAAGAAAAGATTTTGCCAAAAACTTTAATACGGAGATGCCAGATGATGTATCAATGGTATCAGTTGACAATACCACCGAAGAAGATATTTGCTTGGCAGGAGAATCCCAAGAAGGCAATACAGAGCAAATTAATATCGAAGAAATTGAAGAATTTTTACAAAAGATGAAAGAAAATACAGAAGAATCTTCAACGTCAAAAAATGACAAAGGCAAAGGAGCTGCTGGAAAGTAATTGAAAGACCCCATTTCAGAATTATTGGGGTAATAGAAACTAAATAACTTTAATAAAGCACCCGACCCTACCATATAGCATTGTCGGGAATCTACTTTAATAAAGTAGTTTATCATTTTCTTTTTCCTTTTTAATTGTCGGCCATGATTGTAATTATTTTGTCGGCCATTTTACTGTACATTTTAACTTTTAATCAGCTAATCCATTATACAAGGATCCATAGGCTATCAGATTTTCTTAAGCTTTTCTTTAGGCACTCTCTCTCTCTCTAGTATATCTCACTCGTAAAAACCTCTGTAATCAGTTTATATCAATAATCAACCTTTGGTTACAACTGAGCAGGTCTCAGGTAATTTTTAATTTGTTCTTTTATTTAATTTTAATTTCTTATATAAAAGATTTAGCCTAAATGATAGGCTAAATATTTGTGTTAAACTTAGGATTCTTGAACTATTTTTGAAGCATGCTTTAGTATTAATTTGATTACTGTATCTATTCTGATATTGCTTAGGTTAAAGGTCTAAACCCAGGCAATTCTAAGTTAGATAGTAAGCTCTGGTTATGGCAGCATAACCAGTGGCCTCCATAAAATCCGTCTTTAAGCCAAGGTTGCGCGTTGTAAAAGGGTTAGCATGTGAGGTCGTGGTTTAGAGTTTATCTACAGGCTTAGAATTTTGACAGGGTTTATGCCTTAGTAATCCTCCCTGAAGAAGCATCAAAATGATCCTGTAGTCACTTTGGTTATTTTGTTCCTATTACCCTAATAATTCTGAAATGGGGCCTTTCAATTATTTTTCAGCAGCTCCTTTGCCTTTGTCATTTTTTGACATTGAAGATTCTTCCGTATTTTCTTTCATCTTTTGTAAAAATTCTTCAATTTCTTCGATATTAATTTGCTCTGTATTACCTTCTTGGGATTCTCTGCCAAGCAAATATCTTCTTCGGTGGTATTGTCAACTGATACCATTGATACATCATCTGGCATCTCTGTATTAAAGTTTTTGGCAAAGTCTTTTCTTACTTCTGCAAGATAGGAAGCTATAAGTTCCTTCTTTGAGACTGCGCCCTTTTTCATCTGCAGTTTTCGGGTGATGTGCTTGAAAGGGCTGAGCTCCTCTTCAGTATTACTGGCTATATGCTTGCTATATTTTTCTAGTGCTTTGTGGATATTATCCACAGTTTCTTGTCCATGAATATGGCCTTTCTTGGTTATTTGGAGGAATTTACTCCAAAACTTTGTATAAAAAATTATGTTTAAGCAGGGAACCCCCTACTTGTTTAGCTAACTTCTATATCCCATTTCATAATCCACGTTATTAATTGATAAAAGTCGAGATGTTTTAATTTACTGTTAATAATCACTTTACAAGTGTATCAATACCTAAAATAACCTGTCCCTGTGTTCCGAGCGCTTCATGTTCATATATATATATATATATATATATATATATGGATACGCAGGCACGCTTCATAGTACTACTAACTGCCTATATAGCATGTTAAAGTATATTTTAGTCTATTCATCCCTTGTATTACAAAAGTGTTAACGGCTTACATTTATATTATTTAGATAGTAAATACAAAAGTGATTTTAATTTTGACCAAATGTTGACTTGAAAAGCGACCAACTTTGGTCGCCAAATATATATAATTTAAAATTAGCGACCAAAGTTGGTCGCCAAATACTAATTCTATTTATTTATATTTCCCCCGATTAGCGACCAAAGTTGGTCTCCATCTGTTTACTCTTTATTAAGCGACCAACTTTGGTCGCTAATTTTAGATTTTAATTATTTATATTTTATAATTTAATTTAAATAATATTATAATAATTAAAATTTTATAAGTGGGTCCTCTTAAGCGACTAACGTTAGTCGTTAATCTGAGTATTTCTTTGACCAAGCAAGTCTGATCAGTCTGGTCAACAGTTTGACGAAACTAGCGATCAAATAGCGACCAACCTTAGTCGCTAATGTATTAAAATTATTATTTTATTATTTTCACTAGTTTAGCGACCAACTTTGGTCGCTTTTCTTTACAGACCAACGTTGGTCGCTAAATTTTGGTCGCTTTTTACTGAATTTCTAGTAGTGAGGTAAGACATACATATGAATTATTTAAAAGCGAAGATACAAGGAAAAAATACATATGAAAAATAAATTGAAATCGAATCATCACTTTTTTTAACTTCATAGTGATATGTTCTCCCGTGTTCTCAATTGGAAAAGAGAAATTGTTGGTTTATAGTTTTTGACATTTTCAGAGTCTATTTAATTCATGTTCTTAATATTTTTAATGAAAATATATATAAGATTTAGGTTATATTTATTGCACGAAATAACGAAAAGAACGTTAAAAGCATAAAAAAATCGTCTATAACTCATCTTTGAAAACTTAGTTACAAATTTAATTAATTAATAAAAGTGAAATATATTGGCTTTCATTGAACTCAATTTGTGTTTATGTGCATCCACACATATATATAGGGGAAATCTCTCATCACTTCACCCAGCATTACCTGCATGCAGTGTACACCAAGCACTACCAAAAGAAAATGTTGTTTCTTCCTCTTTTAATAATATTTTTAAACTGTTTTTGCTGGAGAAATTCTTTAATCAACTCAAGCACTCTCCACAACTTTGTCAAGTAGTTCACAACTGGATAAAGACACAACAAGCTAAGATAGCTGTTAAAAAAGGGAATCGTTGATGACTTGGGGAAAGAGTAGCAAAAACATATAGATTATGAAACAAAAACACATTAGAGAATACAAATTGCTAATTTGGCATTAAACATAGAAGCCAGCATGTAGGAGCAGAAACTGCAATTATCACCCACTTTAGATAACAGTAGGGTAAAATGCCACCAAATTAATTTAGTACCAGAGAATTCATCCAAAACAAAAATGGCCCAAAAGCATCTAAACTCAAACCTGAGAAAGGTAAAAAGGAAAATAATCCTCTTGGTGAGCCCATCACAGCCTTTAATCATGCAATTGACAGTAAATTAAATAAGCATGGTTGGTAGAAGAGAAAGAGTATATTCCAATAACCACATATATAAAGTCGTTAATTATCATAATTTATAGATACCTTAGTTGCCGAGTATGACGTTATCGAGCTTTGAAACTTCAAAAAAAAAAAAAAACATTTTTAATTAATTAACCTTCATTGCATCTCAACACCTCCAAAAGCCGGCTGGTTTTCCGGCAGCCTCTTTTCGAGAAGGCGCCCATCATGTCCATCCCATTATGCTGCCGTTTTCAATTAAATTTGCTCTTGGCTATACAAAACGTCCAAGTGAATGCTTGGAAACCGAAAGGTTCGTAACTAAAGGAGTAAAAACATTCCATTTCCTTAGCTTGGAATACAAAAGGTTGCCACAACTGTTAACTGATGACACCTAGACTTCTTAAAATAATAACGTAAATGTAGGGGAAAATGAGAGTAAAATGCCGAAAAAAGGAGATAAAGAAAAATAGATTTGCTGGCTTTAGAGGTATCCCACATCATCTATGCTAATCTCTGTTTATATATATATATATATATATATATATATATATATATATAAATAGATAGATAAATAGATGAAATGCAGTGAAATAAAAATGCAACTAAAACGGTCTACTTGGCTAGAGTCATTTCCAAAACATAAATTGTGGTCCTTAATTAGACTTTTCTATTTTATTCTTGATAGGTTTTACATTTATCGAAGTATATTTGACGTTAAATCGATAAAAAGTTGTGTGTTTTTGTCCTTCTACTAACAAGTCAAATGAATTTAACAAAATTTTTTAGGCAGCCAA
This sequence comes from Nicotiana obtusifolia, assembly GCA_002018475.1. Lineage (NCBI taxonomy): Eukaryota > Viridiplantae > Streptophyta > Magnoliopsida > Solanales > Solanaceae > Nicotiana > Nicotiana obtusifolia. Next base: position 43,527 of record MCJB01018406.1, on the reverse strand, counting down.
GTTTTAAGTTAAGGAGTGAAAAAACTAAAATAAGTTTTTCTCATTAGGCGTTTGGACATAAGAATGGTAAAATTTCAAAAAAAAGTGAAAAAAAGTTTCAAGTGAAAATGGTATTTGAAAATTAGAGTTGTATTTGGACATGAATATAATTTTGGGCTGTTTTTGAAGTTTTGTGAGTGATATGAGTAAAAATTTTGAAAAATAAATTTTTGGAGTTTTTCAAATTTTCAAAAAATTTCAAAATTCATCTTCAAGTGAAAATTGTAAACTTTATGGCCAAACATTGATTTCGAAAAAAAGTGAAATTTTTTAGAAAAAATTCTTTTGTCCAAACGGGCTTTTAGTATAAAAAGCCACCATTACGTCATCATGCGTCAGCTTTTATCTCATACTTCTTCCGTTTCAATTTATGTGAATTTATTTTCTTTTTAGCCTGTGCCAAAAAAAATGATCTCTTTCCCTATTTAAAAACAATTTAACTTTATGCAATGATTTATGATCATACAAAATATGTGTCTCATTTTACCCTACAAGTTCAAAAAATTTGGAGGGAGTATTACTTTTATCTGATTGCGGAATCAGAAAATTTATCTTTAACCGTACCGTAACTATCTCGTTACCTTAAAGGAAATTTTTGATGGAGCAAAATCAAAGAAAGTATTAAACATTGAATATGTTTAGTCAATTATTAAATAGAATTAGATCTGCTAATAACTAAAATACCAGAAATCTTAATTATCCCTTACCAAAATATTTATGGGATCAGCAATTATCCAGATCCAAAATCCACGTCATCACTCATTAGTTCCTTATCCCGTTTACACTATCAGTCCCCGTCACTTTCTCTCCAATACACAACTGTATATATATACTTCACACATCCTGTGATAGTTATGAAGTTTCTATCGGAACTGAGGACGTGTTGTGGCGGCGCCACCTTTACAAAGGCGGTGGAAGGGCTACAGCCGCAGGAGAAAGAGAAAGAACCGGAGCTAAATCGCTCTGTTGCGACACAAAGTGCTCCTTCTCGGAGGAGGAAAGTAAAGAACAGAGGGAATTGGAAACCGGTGCTCCACGTCATCTCCGAAGACAAAACGATTACCGACATTGATCGTTATAGTTACAATCAAAAGAATGTTAGAATTCCCGGCATTAAAGTAGCCTCAAAAGTAAGTGTAGGCGTCAAATCTGCGGCAAAAGATCGAGCACCGAAGAAGCACGGCATGAATTACTGGTATCAACTTGCTCCATCTTCTTTTTTTCTTTTTCTCTTTCTCTAGTTTTTTTGTAAGTCTCCTTTCGTCTTCCCTATTCCTCCATTTTATTACCATTTTATTATGTGTTTTTTAAATTTGATTCGGCGCAGAATTTTATATGAAAAAAAAAATTAAATCTCATAGTATATCAAAATTCTTTCAATTTTGTAACTTCAAATATTGCCATATCATTTATATAAGTGAATATTATTGATGAGGATGAGAATGTTGAAATGAAAACTTTTAGAAATAAATATTCTTTTTGCAACTGACTATAAAAGAAAGTTAGATTCAGAAATTGAATATATTCTTTTATAAAGAACTTTTTTATTTTTGTTTTTGCTGAATATAATTGGTGATTGGAGAAACTTGGAAAACAAAAATGTGATTTGCATCATAAAATGTTTTTATAAATCGTATCAGAAGACGAATCTGTGGTAGAAGTATTTATCAACTTTCGATCGCATAAGATAAAGCGGTTATTATTGTTAATTGCATTGTTTATGTGGCATTCTTTTTTTCATCTACCAATTTAAGCTAATTGAATTAGCTAATCTTATTGATAACGAAAGAATAAAATAAGTATAATGGGAATTTAGTAATGTGATAATTAACTATTTTTAAATTCACATTAAAATGTTGTTAGTATGTTTTTCATTTTCTTCTTTTGTAGAGCTAACCTCTTGTATTTTTGTAACAGGAAAATGGCATATGCGATTTCCATGCCTGCCTTTTCAGGGACGCTATTTTAGTCTTGCGTTCTCTTGTTTTTGTTCATTGTAAATAATTGCTCTTTTTTGCTTTTCTACTTTTATTTCTTCACTTTTTGTTCTCCTCCTTGGAAACTTAGCAAAAGCAGAATTTTTTTTTTTTTTATTTCCTATGTACAAAGTTACAAAAATGATCTCAAGTTACATTGCTTCCTCCATTCTGTAGCTTGTGGTTCTTCCTATGGTACAATTTCTAATTTTTCAATTGCAATTAGCTTCATCGCATGGGTGTACATATGTTCGGATTTTTCAATTATCAAATCAAACTAATGATGTCGGGTTTTTAAATTTATAAATGAAACCAAACTAATAAAGTCGGATTTTCAATCTTTAATTTTCTCGGGTTTTTCGATTTTTTTCTTTAGTCCTAGTAAGATACAACTATGTAATGTATTTTCCAAGAAAATAACACAATAATAAGAGTTAAATCATAGCATTATACTAACATAGTCAATAACAAAGATAATAAAATTACATAAAGCAAATATTGTTAATTAATAAGCCATAATTAACATAATCTAAATGTTACGACACCATTTTCCTCCTTAGGATGTTATGATGGCACATAGTCTTAAGATTAGGCATGTCTAACACATACTAAATAATTAGAAGAATTCAACCATCAAATGAAAAATACGAGATAAAAATCTTATACAAATTACAATTCCCAAAATCAGTAGTACAAGTCATAAGCTCTACTGAGTTTGCTAGAAAATTCCTAAATACAATTGTTCGGATGGAATTAAACAGTACAATAAAAATATCAAAAAGTGACTCCGAGGCCTGCGAATGCGACGACAGGTTTACCTTGAGTCTCCATAGCTCGACCAACCAACTAATAATCAACAACAACCGAGGCACCTGGATTTGCACAAAAATATGCAGAAGTATAGTATGAGTACACCCAGTAAGCATCAAGATTAACCTCTGTGGAGTAGTGACGAAGGACAGTCAAGACACCTACCAAACTAAACAACCTGAAAAAGTGTGTAGATGAACTAACAGAGAAACAATATTAATATAAAGCTAAGCAAGATAAGGAATACAAGACAATACTTGCAATGATACACTAGTAACAACAATATTCAACAGGAAGTAGTCAGGTAATAATGCTGTAGAGTAACTAATCACAGTCTAAGTCCAGGGAAACCGAATAAAAGGGAAAACCAGCAACAACTCAATGAGAACAACCACTTTCACACCAAATCTCTTCAAGCATTTCCACGAGGTACCGAACCTCATAATCACAGCTCACGGGTCCCAATTCATGAACCCTAATCACTTGGCATCTTGTGCCCATTACAACTTATAACTGCACGGACGACTCACGTGCTAATTGAACAATCTTCACACAGAAGACAAGAAGACAAGAGGACATATAAAGGTTAATGCCATCAGGATTCACCTTTTAACACCGATATGGGTGATTTAACTACGTGAAGACTTGTGCAAGTGTTCTACCATAATTCCAGTCAACAAATAAGAGCAGAGCCAATGAATTGCACATAAGCACAATCACCATGAAATGTACAGTGTAACAGAAGCAACAACGAAGTTTGAAGCAGCGACCAGCACAACAAGATTAGCTACATAGAGCTGAGCAAATAGTGCAACAAGGAGGAAAACAATTAATAGTATGCTAAGAAAAACAACAACCAAAGACAAATGCACAGAAAAGGAAAAATGACAACAAGAGTACTCCCGAAGTATCGCTTCGTAGTCTCAAATCGTAAATAAATCACAACTTTGCTTATATCACCAAGGGAGCCTTTATATTTAGTTTTTGAAAATTATTTTCCTGAAATAACATCCCGCGTTTTAGCCCACATTATCACACCACATGGCTTCTAGTAGTTTCCCTACTTGCCACGTTTTCAAGCCCACCTTATCTTACCGCATGCGTTTCAACACCTAGGCCTTATACCACCCCATGCTTATCAATAACAATAATACGGCAGAAACCTCGTGCAACACAATAACAACCACACGGCAGAAACCTCATGCAAACACATTAACAACCGCACGGCAGAAACCTCGTGCAACACAGTAACAACCGCACGGCAGAAACCTCATACAAACACATAACAATTTTTTCAACAAAACACGTATGCCAAAAACATAACAACTCAAATAAGTGACTTTCACCATCTGTGCCCACATGCCACAACATTTCCTCAAAACAATTTTAATATCACAACCATGTATAGCCTTCGGCCAAACAATACGGAATACAACAACAACAACAACAACAACAATAACAATAACATGAGAATACAGCACGTAAATCAACACAAGAACTTCAGAACACAAAGAAACGGAAGAACGAACTCACAGAGAAAGACACAACAGGAAAATAATAGTCTCAACAAGAATAGTTCAACAAGGGAGAGGTAATGTGTAACAATGATTCCGCAAAAGTACAATTCGACAACCAAAGAGATATCGTGAATCAATGACCCCATATAAGAATACGTCAACAATGAAAGGGGTGATAACTTCCATTAAGGCTAAGCAATTACGGAAGATATAATAATGATATAAATTAAGGTTTAAGCAATTACGGAAAGATAATAATGATTTTAATTAAGGTTAAGAAATTACAGAGAGATAGGGTGACGATAAAAGAGGTAACAATTTCAGTTAAGGCACATAAGAGTTTAATTGGCAATAAGGGTAGAACATGAAACAATTAATTTCAATTAAGACACGTAAAGGTGAATTTAGTAAATAAGAAATTTAACATGACAAAACAACTTCATATTTAATGGACATAAGAATCTAAGAGCACTAGACGATCAAATTTCCATAATTAAGTCCGAGCGTACTCGTCACCTCGCGTACTTGGCCTTCACATGATACTATTAGCACAAAAGACTCGAATCCTAAGGGGTAGTTCCCCCACACAAGGTTAGGAAAGATACTTACCTCAACACACGCTCAATCAATCAATTACAAGGCCTTTCCCTTGATTATCCAACTCCGAATGGCTCGAATCTAGCCAAAACAATTTCATACTTCAAATATAACTATAGGAAACTAATTTAAATAATGAAATAATGATCTTAGCTAAGAACTAAATATCGCTCCAAAAAGTCTGCCCAGGCCCGCGTCTCGAAACCCCACCAAAAATTACAAAAATCGAACACCTATTCGATATCGAGTCCAACCATTCAAGAATTATACAAATTCGATACCAAAATCTCGCTCAAATCCCCAAAATTCAGCCTAAGAACTTTCCTCCATTTTTTCTCTATTTGTCAACCCAAATCACTAATTAAATCAAAGACATAAACATGGAATTTGACTAAAACTAAGTAAGAATCACTTACCTCAATCACTCCCTTGAAAATCTCTCCAAGATTCGCTTTCAACTGAACTCCCAAAATCAAATTTGTGAAGTAAACTCAAACCCTCGTTTTTGAAATATTTAAGTCTGCCCAGATGTCCTTAATCGCGCAACCTTACATATAACGCAATGACTACCCAACACAAAACTACGCGATCGCAAACATTTCTTCGCGTTCGCGAATAATAACCACGCGGAACCCAGTTGCCTCACATCCTCTTTGAGAACGCGACTTAGCCCACGCGTTCGCGGTGCACTGCTTCCTCCAGATTACGCGATCGCAGCCCAAAACTTGCGATCGCATAGGACAAAATTCCACTGCCCAGTAAAATAGCCTACACGATCACAGACCTGTCCACGCGATCGCGTACAAGGAAACAAGACAGAGACACCAGAAAACTTCAACCATTACCCCAAATCAAATTTCACTCCGAAATCCACCCGAGGCCCACGGGACCTCAACCAAACATACCAACAAGTCCTAAAATACGATACGAACTTAGTCGAGCCTTCAAATCACATCAAACAACGCTAAAACCACGAATCGCGCGCATCGATTCAAGCCTAATGAACTTATAAACTTTTAACTTCTGTATTCGATGCCGAACCCTATCAAATCAAGTCCGATTGACCTCAAATTTTGCATACAAGTCACAAATGACATTACGGACCTACTCCAACTTCCGGAATTGGAATCCGACCCCGATATCATAAAGTCCACTCTCGGTCAAACTTTCCAAAAATCTTTCGAACTTTCCAAACTTCCGCCAATTAATGCTGAAATGACTTTCGGACTTTCAAATCACAACTCAAACCGAACTTAAGGAACATTTGAACTTTTAATTTTCAGAACTCATACCGAAAACATATCAAATCATCCTGGAATGAACTTAAATTTTTCACACAAGTTCCAAATGACATAACAAAGCTATTTCAAATTCCCGGAACCACAATTCGTATCCCATATCATCAAGGTCAACTCTCAGTCAAACTTATGAACAATCCAAACCTTCAAATTTTTAACTTTCGCCAATTTGTGCCGATACCTCCTAGAATTATCCAAATGCAAATCCGGCATACGCCCAAGTCCAAAATTACCACCCAGACCTAACATATAAAAGAGAATTCAAGGGTAAGGACGAGATAGCTTTCCTTCACAGTACCACTCCCAACATGGGCCTGACTGCAATCGTAAGATTAAGATCAGAAGTTTCAAGGTTAGTTTCACTCTCTTCATATTGAGGCATATTAATAATTCCCAAGCGTAAGTAGAAGACTGTTGAAAGTTGACGAAGGCACTCGTCCTACTTCATAGATAGAAAAAGAACTAGTAAGTCGGAACCATCAAAACTCCGATCCGGGCTCATTTATGCAAAAAGTCAAGCTCGGTCAACTCTTTAAACTCAAAGCTTCTAATATGAGAATCCTTCTCCCGAACCGATCCCGAATCATCTGAAAAACCAAAATCAACGATTCAAACAAGTCATAATACGTCATATGAAACTACTCAAGACTTCAAACAGCTGAACAGAATGCAAATGCTCAAAACGATCGATCGGATCGTTACAGTTTGTTTGTCATAATGCAATTACAGTGTAATTACAAGTGTACTGTTTGGTGGCACACATGTTATTACACGGTTAGATCAAATTTAAATTTAAAGTTAATTATCAAAAATTAAAATTTAAGATTTAACAAATATATTAATATTGTAACTAATCGTATATTCGTAACTAATATTGTAAAAATAATTACTATATTTTTTAAATTAATAATATTTTACTCTAATCAATTATAAAAACTAAAAGTACATATTTTGTAAGAACACCATGGATTACATGCTAGATAATATGATTAATATTTATAAATAAAATATCATAACATTACTCAAATATTTTATCCAAAAATAATTATTAATTCTAACTGAAAAATAAAAGGTGTGCAATCTGAATTATTAAGTGAATACTACTAAAGCAAATAAAATAAAAGTAAAAATATAACATAAATTCAAAATCCAAAAAAAAAATATAGTACTCTTATGTAAAATTACAGCACAACATAAAATAAGTTTCAGCATAATTTAAGTAAATATAATTCAAAAGAAAAGGAAAATATAAGTCTATAACCTCATTCAACAATGAGATTCTACTTTAATGACATCACTGATGATATGCTAAACTTATTAATGATTCACTATTTCTAATATTAGGAGGAGTATTTTTAAAACTAGAATAATAGCACAATTATGCTAAATGAAGAAAATTAAAAATTAAAAAAAAATATGAGCAGCTACATGGAATTACAAAAAATAAAGGTTGAAAAATTAGAATATTATTTAAATATTAAAAAGTAATCTATCATTTTAACATAGTTAAGTTAGCATATAATCTCATCCAATAATAAAGTTCAACTTTAATGACATCACTCACTATAAATCAAGTTTGTGGATGACTTATTATTTCTAAGATTACGCGGTATAAATTTTTTGAAAAAATTAGAATAATAACATAGCTTTTTGTAATAAAAAATAAAAAAATAATTAAGAATGAAAAAATATATGAGAAATTATGTAAAAACACGTGAAGTAAAGGTTGGAAAATGAGAAATAAGAAAATAAAAAATAAATAATGTCAAAAAATAATATTTGTAAAAAAAATGAATTTTAAAAGTTAAAAAAATATAAAAAGAACAAAAAGAACAAAAATAAAAAGTAAATTAAAAAGAAAAGAAAAGGTATTCAAAAAATAACCTGGTAATTACACCATATAATTACTAACAATTTGCAGCTCTCCCTTGAAAATTGCAAAGTATAATTATACACCCTCAATTACACCCACTTACATGCTAACCAAATAATTATGTCATCTCAAATAAATATATCAAAACTGTGTAACTACACAAATCAAATCTAATTACAGGGTGGCTCGCCCTTTCCGAACAGGCTCTAAGGAAATATCAAAGGACTTCATAACTCTGCATTTTTGCAAAGGAAAGTGGATTGAAATCTGGACCCAAAAAAACAAGATTGTGTCGCTTGCCTAAGTCTTTTCTTTAGAGGTGCAGTATCCTAAAATTTGGGGTTCGCAATCTGTTCCTATAAAGTATGCAAACAAGGGCATAATTATGTCGGAAATAAAGATGTTTAATCATGTACTTAAATGGATATAAATACAATTCAACATCATAGATCAATGAGTTGTAGATTGTCTAGCCAATTGTGCCATTCAGTTATCATCTATATAGGAAAAATCCATTGGTCGATTAAGATTGTCATCTTTTTTAAATTAAAAACTAATAAACTTCAATTTCAAGACCCAATCAATAAATTTTCTAGTTATCAAGATATTCACCGAACAAGTAGAAGTTCTTTTGAAACAATCTATTCAGGAATAAACGGACCGTTTTATACTTTAAAAACAAGCATAAAAATATTAATTATTTTTGTCTTAATTTATTAAAGAAGGAATCAATCGTCTTGAGGTCAAATATTCAAATATCTTGCTTGCTATCGAAATCTAAAAAATTATATTCAAGCAGATTCCAAGAGAATGAAGTGAATCTTGGAATGCCTTGAGAAAGCAAGCAAATAACTAGCATGAGGAATGCTTACTACATTTGAAAGAAAGACAAAATCCAGATATATAATCATGAGAAGTTAAGAATGTTGGGTTGGTATCAAAATATATATTATCATGAGAATGTTGGTTTTTTTTTTTTTTTAATTTATGAGAATGTTGGATTGGTACTGGAGAATGTGCTATAAAAATTCGTACGGTATTAGAACGTCCTTTGGTTTTATGAATAGCAACCAGCGAAGAGTCGGATAAATATAATTCATTACCTACTTCAAAGTCCAAAAGGCAATGGACACACAACGATTTAAAGTTTAAATTAATTCTAAATATAAGATATATTACTCTTTTCGAAACAAATAAAAAAAGGAAAGAATTCACATAATAGAAGGAATACCTTTTTCTCCGCGACAGATGCCTAAGCCATACCACTCATTTGCTGGTTTATGCCTTACTTTTCTTTGCTTCCATATTCAAAAAGAGGATAAAAAGTAGGACAAAAGAAAGCTAAAATAAGCAAGCTTTTATACTGAAAAAATAAGCCTATCTTTAGTGTCATCCAACTCTTATCCTTTTAAAGTTGCAAATATTACATAATATTCGGATATTAATTTTATGCCATTATTCAACCTAATCTCATTCAAAATTATATACTATTTATTTTTTGGTACAAGATTATATAAATATTTCTACTTTAGTATATATTGCTCGTAATCACATCATATAGAGAGGGAGACAGAGAGTGGTAGCCCTTCAATCATTCTTTTTTCCTTTCGAAGATCTTTGAACTTCATGAAAATATGGCCAAATTGGTTAAAATCTTGGCTGGTTTGGTGATAGTGGCCTTCGATGTCGTTGCTGGGATTCTTGGATATAAAGCAGAAGCATCTGAAAACCAGGTATCTCAATCCATTAATTTAACAAAACCTTAACTTCAAATTAATTTGTTGAAATCCATTATTTAATCTTCTCTATTCATTCTGCTCTATAGTCGAGTCTAATTCATAAAACTTCTAATGCTATCCGGTGAAGATTTTAAAGATTTTCGCTTCTTTTTTCAACACTTGTCACTGCTTCTAAATTCCAAATGTATGATATAATGGAAAATATCAGTGTGATAGACATTTTCCTAAAGATCAGGAAAAGGAAAGAGTGTCAGCATTTCAAACACCTCGAGAAAGGTTTTCTAATGAGTTTAATAGCCTATTTGGCCCGACTTCTAAGATCAAGAGAACTATTTTTTTTTGCAAAAGTACTTTTTGTGAAAAAGCATTCTGTGTATATTTAATTAATTTGAAAATCATTTTTAAGCATCAATTTGTATTTGATCAAACTTTTAAAAAGTGCTTCTATATTTTTCTCAAAATTGCTTTTCGAAAAAATTCTTTTGGTGCTCAAACTGCAAAAACATATTTGTTTCTTTTAAAAGCTTGGCCAAATATTAAATATTGAAAAAAAATAGTTTTTTCTTTTGGAAAAAATGTTTTTTTTGTTTGGAGAAGCATGACCAAACAGACTATAAATCTATAAATTGATGGTATAAAAATATACACATAATCATATCATTTATAGGTAAATCTTTTAATAAGTACAAGTAGTAATCGATAATCTGATTAAAATGGAAGAGGTGTGTCGGAAAATTACACTCTGTCATTTTTTTAAAATTATGTATATATACGGTATATTGAATCTCTTTTGACTTGTTTATGTATTTACTTTTTTATGTTTAAAAAAAAGTGGCTCAGCTATTAAGGTTAAGATTCATTTTACTAAGAGTGTAAAGAAGAGTATGAATTACTTAAATCCGTTTTCTATAAAGTATTTGATTGGTTTCGTATTATGAATTGGAGCAGGAAAAGCAGCAGACGCAGTGGTTGTTCGAGTCATGTAACAAGCCAAGCCATGAGGCATTTGTTTTTGGGTTAGCTGCAGCAACTCTGCTTGGAATAGCTCACGTTCTTGCCAACCTTCTCGGAGGCTGCAGTGTTTGTACTACTGACGATATTCGGAAAGCCACCCCTATCAAGCAATTATCAATTGCTTGTCTCGTTTTTACATGGTATGATATCAAAGAAATAGTTGGTGGGACAATATTGGAGACCCGTTGTGCAAGCCTATAAATTTTTTGAAAGAAATCATTTGTGTCTTTTGATTTTCAGGATCATATTTGCAGTAGGATTGGGAATGCTGGTGATAGGGACAAAGGCAAACCACAAGTCAAGAACTTCGTGTGGTTTTATACATCATAATTACCTCTCCATTGGTGGAATTCTGTGTTTTGTTCATGCCCTCTTTTCTGTTGCATATTATGTCGCAGCTAGTCAAAATCTGGCCTAACCTACGAAGATTAAGAGATTTTGAGCAGATGAAAATTTTTAAGATGTTCTAGACCAATGGCATTTGCATATTATGTTGAACACCTAATTATTGTAACTGTGTTTTGCATCACACAAGGTTGACTAGTTTTGACTAAAATAAATTTAGGATAAAGGGTTAGTGTGGAACAGACCAGACAAGGAAGAGGCAGCACTGAGATCACAGAGCAAAGAGGAAGAGAAGTCTATAGAGCCAACACAAATCAGAGAGCATAACTCCAAATGGGAGCAACATGTCACTTGAGATAATTTACCTATAAACCAGAACAACTGAAGAACGCTAACATCTGAAATTTCGCCCCGCATTCTTGTTCCCAGTTGCTGTGATGCTCTGCATAATTGTATTCTTCAATGTTGATGAATTTCACATATAGTTGTATGTATGATATTCATTTTATTTTATCATTTGAAGTCAAATGTTATGATATTTAGGAATTTGACATGTGGCAAGCTTCATTGTGATTAAGAGCTGGAGAATTTCGTGCTGCTTAGTTTCTAGTTTATAGCTATTTGATAACCATTTGGTAACACAAGTTATCAAAAGCTGACAACATTAGATTCAAATAGTTTAGGTTCTTTATTGTATCGTCGACATTTTGAAATTGTGAATTAGTAGATGCTTTTGTTTGATGTGAATTTAATGAAGTGCATTAAGCATTTTAAAATAGAAATAAGAAAAGTTGTTAAAAGGTTTTCATGTGTGGTAATAATATAAATTTACATTGGCCATGGAAAAGTCGTTAAATATATGAAAGGAGATGAATGCCGATAGTTTAGTGGCCATCAATAATTAAATTGGTCTTTAGCAACAATAATAAAAGCCGCAAAATGTGTTATATATAGAATGTTTGGGGAGCTTTAGTCGCAATTGTAATTGCCGGTAAATAATTGTTGTAAAAATTAGTAGACATTTACCAGCCATAATAGGGGTTTTTACCGGCACTTGATCCAATAGCAGCTAAAGGCTTTGCCGACGCCGTCGGCCAATAATTAATTGCCAGGTTTTTGCCGCCATTTGTACGCTGAAAGCAATTTTTACTGCCACTGCAGGGCTTTTTTGTTGTAGCGTCTCCTATAATTTTGGTGTTAGATCTTTTCGGTGGTGAATACCATTTTTAGCAGCCTATTTAGAAAGAAAAGAAATTGGCTTAGTTGTTTAACATATAGTATGTTACTGTAACCATAACACTTTGGTGTCACTTTTGATTCTTTGACCCAGCTTGCTCATGGATGAAACTTCAAGTTTAACAAGTGCTACCCTTTATTTGTCCCATGGGCTAACACTTTAGACTTTTAACCTTAAAATTTGCCAATGGGGCAAGTAAGGGTGAAAAAATCAAGACCACTCATTTTCAAAGTCATTTGGTATAATTTCATGGAATGAACCATCAACTGTTTTAAGGACATTTTTTCATCTTATAGCACTTGCTAATCAGAGAAATAATAACAATAACAATAACAACAACAACCCAGTCCCAAACAAGTTGGAATTAACTATACGAATCCTTGCAACCAACTTTGCCAGTGTGAGTTTACTCCCCCCAGATATAGAGGAGGACTGCAGTATGTTGGCCGCCAACGGAAAACTAGCCAATTATGATGAATACTCACAATATAGATTTCATTGGAGATACCACAAAATTGTCATAACTTGTAAAGGCTCCAAAATTTTACATGGTATTAAGCAAAAGTAGGAGATAATGCAAGATTAAATTGTCAAATATTTAAAAAAAGACAACACATGCAACTTCACGGCTCAAACCCATGAAAAAATGTATTTTACAAACTTGAAGATTGTTGTTTGGACCATACACAGGATCCACCATTGCATAATTTGAAGAGAACTCATTGACAGCAAAACCATTAGATCTAGAAGAAATAGCTCAATGATCACAGATATTGGCCAGGAAAAGGAAGTTGGACCTGAAATAAAAACTAAAAACCACAAGCTGTACAAAACTTGTCCGTCTTCCTTAAGTCTCTCAACATCATATTAGAAGAATTTATAGTAATGTAGAAGAGACTTTACCATCTCACAGGACAGAATGATATAGTTGGATTTATATGGCAAAAAAAGTGACTACTAAATATTGAGAAGTCTATGGATGTTTTTTGAAGAGCATGCGACAAATGAGGCATCTTAGTTCATCTATTCTTTCTCCTTCAAGGGATCTGAGAGAGAGCATCAGAGCAAATGCCAACTCCCTTTTCTTCAAAAAGCAAGTCTTCAGTTACAGAATGTTAAGACGTAGACCATTCTGCTTCATATAGTTGTTAAATACGAGATTCTGCAGATTATTATCCACCCATATTAGCTCCAAATTGTTCTGCCCCAGTGTATCAAAGCAAAATTTAGAAGCCGTGTACTCTCTCCCACAGTTCAATGGAATGCACTTGCGTGAACCGATAGCTATGGGGATGATTTCTCATCATCTGAACTAAAATCATCGTCCATCCGTCTCTCCTGGATTGCCGGAAATAGTCGTTGACGAACATCTGGCAAAGAATCTGGATGGGATTCCTGGGAAGGTGATACCGTGAGTGCCCCTTTTCTAGGAGTGTTTGCCGGCAACTTAGTTGATTTTCTCACCACTGTACATGCCTTGTCCACCATTATCAAGAAATCACGAACAACTGTGAACAGACGCAAGCCTTCATCCTTTCCTGCATTTCCATGGAAGTAGTCTCCTGTGCTCTTGACCAAAGCCATTATCTTTTTCTCTTCTTCTAGTATCCAATTGATCTCCTCTTCCGCATGTTGCATAAAATTTGTGAGTGTATCACGAAACTTACCGCCTTCCTCCAAACTTTTCATTTCAGTGTCTAGAAACCCTTTAGTTTTCACTAGTGAGTTACCAAGTTTGGAGACAGATGCACTTAAGTTGTCACCATCTATAAGTGCTGCTTTTCTTACATTCTCAAGCTCATTGCTTAGACCAGAAACCACCTGGAGACCAAGGTTACGGTGGTACTCGACCGAGTCCTGAGAAGCATCCTCGACAAGATCTTCTGTTGTCACACTCGATAAGCTTTCACTCTCCCTTAACTTGCGCGCTGCTTTTAGTCCTTCTGATCGGATAATTTCCTGAACAACAAAGTTGAGGAGTGTGGTCTTACCATCAGTTCCTTTAACATCTGAGAGTTTCAACAGCGTATCGAGCTTGAATGCTTGTGCACCACCACGGTAGGTGCCATCATTCATGCGGTTCCCAGTTTTGAGAACTGCTTCTAGAAGTTTCAGGAAGAGTCTGCTGTTTCTCAGCTCCTGGCATGCCACCTGCAAGTCTTTATTTAATCAATAAAAGCCATCTACCATGTGAATATGTGATGGTTAGAAACACCTATCAGAGAACAATGTACTGAAAGTTTTTCTATTTAACCATTACCAGGAGTAAGAGACCCAAATTTCATGACTTTCCTTTAATGTAAAGAAAAGGCAGTACCCATCTTCATTCAATTATATAGGGTGGTAGAGTTCAAATAATCTTTGACACTGTATTACGAGTGACTGGTCTAAATTGTTCAACTTTTTATTTTACGCACTGACTTTCACAATTAATCAAAACGACCCCTCTTTCAATAGAAAAATAAAAAACTTTTGCCTGTTGTTATAGATAATGGGACACTCATAATCTAACAAGAAAAAGACTGACTAGTCCAACTAACCGGATTTGATTTCAGTCCATCAGGATTAGACAGGGAAATGATACCTTCCAGTTAGAAATATCTTGAGCTCTTATATATTGTTCAGCACTAGTTATCTAAGAAGAAAGTCAGCTCCTTCTTATTTTTTTAACCATGATCTTGGAAAATCCAAAAACAAACTTTTACTGATGAATATACGAGATCAGTCTCATGATATATGACACACAAATGATGCTCATTTGATTCTTCTTTCTTAACTCTTCCTAGAGTTTATGTGATGGTGTTTGGTATAGTTGGATGCAGGAAACCACACTACAAATTATGGTGGCAGCAGAACAACAGGAAATTTTCCACACAATTTACCTCTAAAGTTGCAAAGGACTCTTTAATGGCAGAAACATCTTCCGGAAGAGAACTCATGAGCAATAATGCTTCCATCCGTTTGAAGGCAAAGGGAATTTCAACCAGGGATTTGAGAAACCTTTCAGAAGGACCAAGCTGAGAAATTTCCCCGCAATATAATCGAAGCTTGAGTTCTTCATCTGCCGTTGGTGCCATCTTTGATATAGTTTGAATAAGTTCAGGAGGCAGTTTCTTACCTGATAAGATAAGCAAGCATTTGCAGTTAAAAGTCAGAGACCTACTTGATAAAATGAAAATAAAAACTATGAAAATGCACAAAGATAAAAAAAGTAAGTTGGAGTATCTCTCAACAATCTTTTTCCACAAGTTAATACAATAGAGCAATTCAAGTCTGCTTATGTCGGGACATGAAAAAAGATTCTCATATAATGAAACATCAAATTTTTTCGAGGGGAAACCGTTTAGTACTCTAGAAGAAGAATATCAAACAAGAACCAGACACAACCATAGACAAATATGTAATTCTATAGTTCTTCAATTTACTTATGACCATCAGCAGTGCTTGGTGGGGACTTGTACTTAATCTTCACTTTTTGGTGAAACGTATAAGAATGAGCAATGAAAAATATTTTATTATGACCAGAGTAATACTTAAATAACTGATAAGCTATTCTTTCCTCTTGCATTCTTTTCTTTCTTTAGGGAGGAGGGCTGGGGGAGGAATGAGTGGGGACGGTTGAAGAAAATACAAGGTTTGTTCTATAAAATCATCATAATGGTTTATTTTCCATTTAGAAATAGGATGTTGTTTTCAACTTAATCGAATTAGATGGCAACATTGAAAAAATACATTTTCCTCTTGAAATTGACCCTGGGCTTTTCATACTTCAAAATACTTTTTGATTAATCTCAATGCGCTTGTAGGCATTTCCCAACACCATGTATTAAGCAGAATTAGTAAAATGAAACATCTTTATTTCTCGAAACATTTAAGTAAATAACATAGAGTTTCCTACTGGACTGACAAGAAGTTCTATGTGCAGACTATGTTGTTTTTGCTCTTCCGTTCCAAATACTTTTGTCTCTTTTTAAGGCTGTCAATAACTTTCATGCAAAAGCTTAAAATGAAATGAGTTAACACTAAAGTAAAATTCCTCCTAGGATTAGACGCACTCTTCTCAATGGTGATAAATTTACTATATTCATTGCCCATTAGCTATTAATTCAGAAAAGCAAGATTCACTCTCACGTTACTCGTGGCGGAGACACAGAGAAAGAGAGAACATTTACCCTCCTTGAGAGCATCACAAACTTCTTCTGTTGTTACATTTAAGGCTTTAAGAATAATTGCTAGATTTTGTGATTTCTTAGCATCAATTATTTGAATATACTGTGGGGTAGCTTCAAAAGATGCTGAAGCTTTTGTGCCCTCATTTTTGCCTGGATTAGCTTGGGCATATCCGAATAACGACTCCATCATCTCCTCATTAAACCTGTAGTAACATCATTATAAAAAGTGAGAAAGTCAGACATCTTGCATAAAATAAAGTGCATAGGAAGATTGACGAAAAGCTTACTGGAATGAGCCAGCTTTGATGTCATGCCAAACCATTGAGTTATCAGGATTAGCAAGAACTTTGTCCCAGAAAAATGGCTTTAGTTTTGCCTTTGGAGCATCAGATTCATCAGACGATTCAGTTCCCTTACCATCAGAAGAACTTCGTCTCTTATGCGCTCCAAGAGGTGAAGGCTTTGGCAGATTACCAGGCTTTGGTGGATTAGGAGGAGGAGGACGAACAGCTTTTGGAGGCGGAGGTGGCTTTGGGGCGGGTGGTTTAGGAGGAGGAGGAGGTGGTGCAGGGGATGGAAGTACAGATTTTCCTGGAGGAAGTGGTAATGCATTTACAAGTGCATCTGTTTCAGCTTCAGCATCTGAAGAATTATCTGGCACCGAAAGCCAATTTACAGTAGATGATGCCTTGAAATCTTTCTGTGTTGAACTTCCTATGCTCGAAGACTTCTGAGAAGAATCTGATCACATGATTTGTAGAAATTATGCGGCATAACAAGAAAAAGACATGCAATGAGATAATTTGACCTTCATGATTAATACCTGCAGAAAGATTACCTGAACAAAAGTTAAGAAGAGGCTTCTCATCTCTTTGCCCATATTGTGGACCTGCTTCTTTCTTTTTACTTTTTTTAAGACACAATATTAAGAACAGAACCAAAAGGGCAATTCCTGCCACAGCACCTAGAGAAACAGCAGCGATAATATAAGTACTGTCCTTCCGGTTATTTTCTGAAGAATTAGTTCCAGTATTTTGTGGTTTAGCAGGAGGAGGAATGATAGGCAAAGGTTTAGAAGCGTTGGCACGAGTCTGAGGTGTTGGAGCCTTTGCAGGAGGGTTGACACGAGTCTGAGGTGCCGGTGCCGGTGCTTTTGCAGGAGGACGGACACGAGTCCGAGATGTTGGAGCCTTTGCAGGAGGTTTAATTGGTGAGCTCGTGGGCCCTTTAAAAGAAGGCACTGGAGCATTAATTGGTGATACTGCCCTGTTGCCTGGAGATGGAGCGATGATTGGAACTGCAACATCATGTGTTAGCTTATCTTGAAGCTTTCTTTCTCTTAGGTACCTTCTGGGAACACTGGACCATTGTAAGAAAAGCTCTTGGTACTTGCTTAACCAAGCAATGGATGTAGCCTTACTACCCGAAAAATGAAGAGGAAGACTTTTCCTTCTTAAGCACTCAAGAAGGATCTGCTTATTTTCAGGAGTCAGATCACTAATAGCCTTTTGTAAGAATATTTTTCTCAACAATGCTATATCTGATTTTAAGTAGATATAAGTTCCCGTTGCTGCCTGATGAAGAGACAAATCCAGAAATCGTGCAGCCTCTGTATTCTTTTGTGATCGTTGTATGCAATGACTCCATATTTGCTCGGCCTGCATACATAACAATTCATCAACTTATGGCCAGAAATATAATTTTGACAGTACAAGAATTTTACTATGAACTTTGATTTCTAAAAGACCATTATAACTTTGTTTTCTTCTCACATGTAAACAGCATATGCTTTTCCACTCAGATCTTCATTTTCTGAAGCTTTAGAAGTGATGGCTGCATTTAGAACAACCGATACCACATTCAAAAACTAAATTGGAGCGCACAACTTATCATCCTACAATTCACTGCCTAAATCCAGAATGCATACTTCTGGGATATGTAAATTGTAACACAAGTTCACTTTTAATAGTTATAAGCACAACATAAAAAAAATCTGAAATAATTAAATCTCTAGCTTGGAAACATATAAGCTAGTTTTGAAGAAACATAAAGTTAGAACTAGCAATAGATCTTCTCAGCCTAGTAACTTTTTTGTTGCACAAAAATCTTCAAAATACGTGTGCTTAACAAACCACTTGTTTTGACCCAAATAAATTTAACGAAATTAGTTCAGATAATCACACTGGTTTCCTCTTACCATGAGAAATATTTCCACTATTCTGAGGTGCAAGCTTAGATATTTTTCTTTTTTTCTTTGTTAATAAATACAACTCTATCTCTTCTTTCTTTTGTCCGCATAACAGAAAATGATACAACTTATGTAGTTACATCGCTAGGCTTTCGCACAGTGAAATAACTTCAAAAACCATGGGATATGACTCCTAGCCCGAGTGTCCTTTAATTGCTTTCTCCCTTTTATTTTGACAATTGTGGTGTTCAGGCCAACTTGCACGCATCTCGACGAATTCCACAGGATACCTGCCACCTCCCACCAGCAACAGGTACCAAGTAATTCCGTTTACCAAGACTTGGACAGATGGGAAGAAATCACATAGTATTTATGCAAATTGCTTCCTCCTTAATTGCATTGATCTATCCTAAAGGTTCATTTCCAATTTGAATTTGGTTATTCACATTGAGCCCCCCCCCCCCCCC
>MCJB01018406.1:5075-24235 GCA_002018475.1 Nicotiana obtusifolia | reverse complement strand
CCCAACCCACACACACAATATGCGTCCATGGCAGAGTTAAAGTGCCCAGCTCATAATTGGTAAATCAGTCGCTTCAATTCCTGCTAGATACACGCCAATGCGACCCTCCACTAAGTAATTGTTTGATTGTGGGGAAATACTATGAATATGTTGCATCCCTTCTTCTAATCAACTACAAAAACTCCATTAGATAATGAATGAATTTCCCATTAGCCCGGGAATACTACTGAGTATTAATACATATTTTTGCATGCATATATGTTCGCCTTATGCATATATAAACCAATGTTGTGTCTGCACATCTCAAAAGAGAATGTAAGAGAAATGAAAAACTTATTTTTCATACCGTATCTTCACCCAAATGAAGCTTCTGATTCCCTTCTGAGCTAGTGGCTGCCCAAACACAAAGAAACACAATAAAGACAAATACAGAACTGACCCTTATTCCCACGCCCATTGATTGTAAAATCAATCTTCCAATCCCATATTTTGGCCTTTTTCATCTCATCTGATATCTAGACATACACCTTTTGATCTCAATGCATTCAAGAATATGCCAAAAAAAAGCCGTGTGGTTTTTTCTTCAATGTTTCAGAGCTAAAAACACATAATTGAAACGTATACAAAAAAGTGTTACATATAACTACACAAAAATTGTATCTTCACACATAAAAATTGGATATTATGTTTATATAGAGAAACATAAATATATTGTATATAATCTTTTAGGCTGCAAATAGGCAATGGAGAAGCGGAACCCACCACCCTTTGGTGCCTTTGCAACAAAAAATAAAGGGAAAGACGAGAAATTTGCAAAGGTTTCAAGAAGGAGAGTTTTTCCTTAGAAATTTGGAGTGAAGGGTCCGTTGAAATTTTTTGGAAAAGCTCAGTGCTTTTTCGATTTTTTTTTTTGTTGGGTCAGATTATCGCATGGAATTTTTGTTCATTGGAATGTTCTCATGTTTTTCGGAGACAAATGCAACGTGCAGAGAACTACGTTGAGCGAGCGAGAGAGAGAGAGTTGAATTTCGGCCGTTTTTATTTTTATGCTTTATTTTTCATTAAACCAATTTACTAATTATTCTTCCTAGATAAAAAATAAATAGAAGTGACTAATTATATTAATGCATCGAATGAATAAGTTGAACAAAGGTGCCTATAGCATTCTTTACAATTCAACTTGGGACAAAATTCTCCCAAGATACTTCCTTCAACAAAGTAATAGAAAACTTAGTTAAATAATATGCTAGTTTATTTAAACTTCTAGAAATATAAACAAAGTCTACATGATCAAACAAAGCCGATAGCTTCCAAATGTCTTCAAAAATCACTTTTATCTCTCATGAAGTAATAATTTTTTTCTGAATCATATCAACAACACTCTTTGCATATAGTAAGATCTTCATCTTTTTCCAACCATTCATGATTGCACGTTGAGCCATTGTTATAGCAAGTGTTTCAGCTGTCATGACTTTTTTCACAAATTGAATTGGAAATTCATGGGCATGAAGTAATTTTTTAAGGCTATCCATAGTCGCAACATCAATACTTGCATGTCTAGCATCTACCTGTAAACCTGCGTCAATAAATAATAATATACCATCTTGGTGGTTTATTAATTAAGCCGCAAAACAAATCCTATTTTGAGGAGAAGTAGATGAGAAAGTAGTCAAAATATTTAATCAAATAATGTCTTAGAAATAATATCAACCATGATAGGTTTGAACATTATTAAAATTATTTACATCCCTCAATTTTGTTTTAGAAATTAAACTCATCCTCCAACTGTTGAACAATTATTGTTTTCCTCCTTATATCAAAGTTGGCTTTTTTAAACTACTTATTTTACCCTCTAAAAATTTCATCTCTTTTTTATTGCTTTAATATAATTATTTTTTTGTTTTAATCTATTTCATAATTGATTCATAAAAGTTATCTATTTATATTTTACATGAATTTTATATTATAATTTAGAAAAAAAATTCTACTATATAACAACCAAAAGTCAAAAATCTATATGCACAATGAAGAATAAGAGAAATGTACAACTTATAAAAAGAATTATTCTCTGAACGATCGATTCCTCGGTTCACACACACAAAAGACATTCAACTATACTAAATGCACACAATATTAAAATAATAATTATAAGAGATGAATTTTTAAGTTTCAAAAAATGGTTTAGATTAGTTTTTCAAGTTTTCTACTAATAAAATTTTAATTTTTTTCAAGTAAAATGCATGTCCAAACACAATTTTAACTTCCAAAAATCATTTTCATCTCTTCGTCAATTTTATTTTTCAAGTTGCAACTAAATTTATGTCCAAACGCTTAAATTTTCAAAAATTTCACATAAGATAAAAGGCAAGCTTGACCAACAGCATATCTAGGGGCGAAGGTACACGGCAAGGATGGTCAACTGACCACCCTTCGTCGAAAAATTATACGGTATATATAAGTAAAATATTAGATTTTAATGGTATATAACATATATTGAACACTCTTTATCGGAGATTTTTTTTATTTATTTCAAGTTTGAACACCCTAAATGAAATTCATGGCTTCACCACTAAGCATGTCTCTGATGCGGACTTGGGACATCCAAATGAATTCTTGGCATTAAAGTAGCACATTCATCAACTCAGATTATTCTTACCTAGTACAAGTATTTCACGAGAACCATGTTGCCTCTGCATGTACTTCACTTGTTCTGGCTAGCTTTCAATCTTTTTTCCCTTTTATTCTTTTTTCTTTTTTTCTCTGGTGCATCAGGACCTGGGACATCCAAATGCATTATTGGCATTAAAGTAGCACTTTCATCAACTCAAATTATTCTCACTTAGTACAAGTATTTCAGGAGAACCAT
Organism: Nicotiana obtusifolia; assembly: GCA_002018475.1. Taxonomy (NCBI): domain Eukaryota; kingdom Viridiplantae; phylum Streptophyta; class Magnoliopsida; order Solanales; family Solanaceae; genus Nicotiana; species Nicotiana obtusifolia. The sequence continues at coordinate 21,369 of MCJB01018406.1, read as the reverse complement.
GTTGCCTTTGCATGTACTTCACTTGTTCTGGCTAGCTTTTAATCTTTTTTTCCTTTTACTTTTTTCTATTTTTTCCCTGGTGCATCAGGATCTGGGACATCCAAATGCATTCTTGGCATTAAAGTAGCGCATTCATCAATTCAGATTATTCTCACCTAGTACAAGTATTATTCCAGGAGAACCATGTTGCCTCTACATGTACTTCATTTGTACTGGCTAGCTTTGAATCTATTTTTCCTTTTATTTTTTTCTATTTTTTTCTCTGGTACATTAGAACCTGAGACGTTCAAATGCATTCTTGACATTAAAGTAGCACATTCATCAACTCAGAATATTCTCACCTAGTACAAGTATTTCAAGAGAACTATGTTGGCTTTGCATGTACTTCACTTGTTCTGGCTAGCTTTCAATCTTTTTTCACTTCTATTTTTTCTATTTTTTCATAATGGTGTTTGGAGATGCATCTCTACTTGTTTAAATATATCGAGAAGAGTAGCTTCAATTCAATTACCTCAATCTGAGAGAAGAAAATGTGGTGTCTTAGACTCTTAGCAATGTTTACGCTTTGCTTTCGTCTTGAATAACTGAGGTTTATCAGTTGAAATATCATTCTCTATTTTTAATGAATATAAAGCACTTCCTCCAAAATGTACATAGCTATATTTTTTGAATTGCTCACGGTAACAAGAGTTAATAACATTTTATGTATATACTTGTTAAAAACTTATCCTTACCGAGTGTTTACTCCGAAGATCTGAGCGATAGGAAGGGCAACCCGGTGCAAATCCTACAATTAGGAATTATACGACATGAAGAGAAAGAAAGTCAACAGGGGATGTAGCTCAGATGGTAGAGCGCTCGCTTAGCATGCGAGAGGTACGGGGATCGATACCCCGCATCTCCAACTTTACTCTTGCACTTTTTCTTCTTTTATCTTTTGTCAATCTGGTCTTGTTTGTTTCATTTTGTATTTGGAAAATGAAAACAGTAAATCGTTAATATCCATCCAGATTCTCAACATTCATGTTTATGCATTTTAATACTTGTTTTTAGATTTTCTCCATCAAGACAATATCTTATCATAATTGCAATTAAGTAAGATTTTTAAAATTTAAACTCAAATTGAAGGAAAAACAAAACTTGTTTATTTACACAGTTTGAATGAATTTAAAACCACAGTTTGCATAAGATATTACTAAATCATGGGTAAAACATTGGTGAAATTTTTTAAATATCATAAAACAAAAAACAATACGTATATAGAGGGGAGATTGATAATTAAAGGACAAAATAGGCGTTGCATGAGATATGAGGGATAAAATGACAATCAGCATAAAGTTAGATCGCGAATCGATTAATTACTTCGGCAAAGATTGAAGGGAAAAGGATTCACTGCTTTCCTCAATACAGTGTTTTTTTCTTCTTCTTAAAAAACAAAACAATTTGCATAAAGTCTACCAGAACTAAAAGAACATGATCTTGCGTTACTGAAGCATGTTTTCCAGTGAGCTAATTCTCAGCTACTGTCTTCTTTACATTAAATCATGTAACGAACTCAAAATGTAGTTTATTATATTCTCTTCTTTTGTTTTAAATATCGCAGCCGTTAATTTCTTCTACATGTTAGTGTTTCCTTGTTCTTTTCCTTAACTTCTGACATGTCTTAAAGGGTCGTATGATTTAGAGATAAGTAATGCAGGGATTAGTAATACGAAAAATATAACATAGATATTAGTAATATATCGATTAGTAATGCATGGATTGGTAAAACAGAAATTATAATATAGGCAATATTCACACTATCAGGTAATGTGAAGCCGATAATCCATCTTATTTCAAGATTACAAATTCGATATTTTTAGGAGGTTTACCTATAGATATATTTTGGGTGATCTGATAGTGTATATAACTTAAACTCATTTTAAATATTTGGCATTTCACAAATCTGGAATTTTGAAGAGAAAAACAAACTGAAACATATTACTTCGCTTAGGTTGATAAGTGAAATCCTTAGTCATTATCTAATATTCATGTGATCAGATATAAACCGGAAAATAGTCAAAATGTGAGGCTAAAAATCCAATCTACGCAAGTCATTCTATTTGATTTGAGAGTCAAAGTAGCATAATTCTTAATAAATGAGGATGTGATTTATCGCCAAGAAGCATTTGATGCCACTTTCTGTTACTCTACGGAAGGGTTTAAAACGATTTCTTCTTCGTAAATATATTTACTCTCTTGAAATTATCAAGATCCTTGGACTTATGATGTCATAATCTAACGAAAGAATTCTATTTGTAGTTGGGAAAGAAAAATAATCAAGTTAGGCAATTTTTTTGTTTGATTTGAGTAATTCGCTTGATTCACCGTCAAATTGGAGGTTTTTATTTACTGTTACTATACCGCATGTCCTTATCACTTGAATGACTTTGATTGGCCTTTAATTGGCGCTGAATCACAAGTAAAAACATATAGAAGTAAACTACTTCTGTTACAACTTTTCTTTCTTTCGATATTTTTTTTATTTTTATAATAAATGATTATTATACACTTATAACAATATTTGATATTTAAATATATTTTGGCCGTATAAAAGTTATCCAAAAATTAATTATTTTTCTTTTTCCAATGTTATATATAAAAAATAAAAAAATTATTTAAATTTAAAATCTTAAAAGATATGCATATTTCACTAGTTAAATATTGAAAAAAGCTAATACATTATTAACAACTTCATAATTAAACGCATAAAGATTTAAACGCTAAGGTACATATTTTAAAGCTACTTAGAAAAATAAATGCTTTCAAGATTAATGGAAGAACTTTGTAATTGTAGCCTGTTTCATAGTTTTCATCATCTTACTAGTGATATAACACTTGAATTGGCGAAGATTTGTGTCAAAATTTTCAGCAAAAAGGTATAAAATAGCTTTCCCTTAAAGACAATCGAAGAGCTTAATAGTTAAATCTTCTATCTAAATATTTTTTTGGCATTTGTCTGATAGAAAAGATATCATATGCACATCTTGAAATCTTATGTCTTATGCAAAATAGAAACTTTGTTCAATGAAAAGATTGTGTGCATTAGAATTATTATTAGTAACCTTAAAGATTCTATATGGCTGTTATAGATGGGTAATTTTACAAAGAATGTTCTGCTATAAATATGATTGTTGCTGTTATAGGCAAAAAGCTATTATAGAGAGGTAAATATAACTTTAAAAAATGGTTCTTAGAAAAACTTGGCTTTTATGATAAATGGATGTTATATAAGGATGTTGTTATAGAGAGGTTTGATTGTACTTAACTTGTTAAACAACATTTTCTTATTGTTTTTGGATTTGATTTGGTACACCGCATCATTTGACACATTGTATGTGTTATGATTTAAGGAGGGATTTTACACAAATAGCCGGTCAAAATCACTATTTATTTTTTCTAGCCAGCATATATAAATTATACATAATTAACACATATTATACATAGAATATAAGGTAGATATCACTAGGCGTTGTGGCACTGTTGTCATCTAAGGGGTCGTTTGGTAGGAGGTATTAGATAAAATAATGCAAGCATTAGCTTTGCGCATTACTAATCCTTTGTTTGGTATATTTTTTCAACTTATATATAACTAATACTTGTATTAGTTATACATTCTATTTGGTATTATCCTGTGTATAACTAATACATAACAAACTATGGTATTAGCAATGCAAGAGTTATTAATACTTGCATAAAAATGGTTAAAGACATACTTACCCCCTCAAAACCTACTCCAAATACTTTTCGCTATATTTTGGAGGATATTTCTATAAACAACCAATCTTTTTAGAAATTATGCAACGCTTTAATACACCAAACCAAACTGTGGATAAGAAATAATTTCAGCGTAATTAATATCAGTATAGCTATCCTAGCATTAGTAATACCAGCATTACTAATACACCCTATTCAGCATTATTCTTGTATCTCCTACCAAACGATTCCTAAAGAAATTATTAAGGGCGTTTACCGATGCCAACTTTTTCCATTGGAAATGAGTAAGTAACTCATTATTCATTAAAGAAATTTTAGCAATATACTATGAGTTTCTTTTGTTGGTTAGGTTGTCCCGAGAGCACTTGAGCTCCACAATTAGTAGGTTCTGTGACGACCCGATAGGTTGTTTTGAGTATTAGCTCCCTTTTATGTGTTTCGAAACTTTTTGTAGCTCAATTTGATGACTTATGACTTGCGTGTGTGGTCCATGTCGATTTCCGAAAAGCTTATATGTGAAATTTTAAAGAAATGTGATTTTTGACTTCAAAAGTGACTAGAGTTGACCATGGTCAATATTTTTTGTAAACGACCTCTAATCGGTATTTTGATAATTCTGGTAGGTTCATATGATATTTTTGGACTTGTACGCATGTTTGATTGGGGTCCCAGGTGACCCGAGGTCGTCTCGACACATTACGTGAAAAATTAGGAAAAAAATGAGTTTTGAAGTTGAAAATCTTGAGTTTTAATGATCGAATCTTGATATTTGATGTTATTTTGATAATTTGAGCTAGCATGCGAGTTTATGATGTTATTACACTTGTGTAAATGTTCATATTGGTGCCTGAGTGGCTCGAGTGAGTTTCAGATGTGTTTTGGAACAACTGAAGGGTAACTGGTGTTTTGGACCTGCAGGTCTCGTATTTGCGAAGACCTGTTCGCAATTACGAGCCTCGCATTTTCAATATGGGATTGGGAGACTGGGCACTCCACATTTGCGAAGTTTTTATCGCATATGCGGATATGGGGCTTTGCATTTATGATTACGCAGTTGCATTTGTGGCACTGTGGATTGAAGGGGCACCTTCGCATTTGCGAACCATTGTTCGCATTTGCAGACTGCTTAGGATTCGCATTTGCGAGGATTTCATTGCTTTTGCGATAATAGAGGTCTCAGAAGCTGTTCGCTTTTGCGAATATGACAATTGCAACATCTGCAGATGGTTAAAGGTTGGGAATTTCGGGACTTAACTCATTTTACACCATTTTTGAACCCTGGACTCCATAGAGACGATTTTAGAGAGCTACTTCTATCCAAATTCATAGCTTAGTAATTTAAACTTGTTTTCAATTAGTTTTTCATGAATTTCATCATTAACTCTAGTAATTGCAAAGTAGAAATTGGGGGTTTTGGACAAAATTTAGGAATTTTATGAAATTGAGATTTAGACCTCAAATTGAGGTCGGATTTCTAAACAAATCACATATCCAAGTTCGGGTGAATGTGTAATCGGAATTTGGTCCTAATTTTGAATTTCGACCATGTGAGCCTGGGATGACTTTTTGTTGACTTTTTCAATTATGTTAAAGATTAAGTCTTTTTCATTCGAGGGTAGTTTTTAAAGTGTGTTTTGACTTGTTTGAACAATATTTGACTAGATTCGATTGGTTTAGAGGCTTTTTCTAAAGGAGAAGCCGTGTTGGATTGTTGATTGTGTTCCGGAAAGAGGTAAGTCTCTTGGTTAATCTTGAATTGAGGAAAATAGGATAGAATCGAGTCTATTTGCTATGTGAACTATGTGTTGGGGGCGGCGTATATGTAAGGTGATGAATGTATATGCGTTGGCAATGGGATAAACATGCAGGTAGATTTAGCTGTATTTGTGCCATATTATTTTTGTATTATATTTCTCATACTTTAGATAGACTGTTTAATACTTTAATTACTCGTATTCATGTTGTTTCTTTTGTTGAGATTATTGTGATATTGGGTATTGAGATTGTGGAATTTGTTGATTGGTTGTTGGCACTAATTGTTAAAAGATTCTCTTATAACGAGTTGTATTCAAATACTATTGTTGATATTGAATTTGCTTCCCACCTTGCTTGGTACTGTGTTATTTGGGATTGCTTGGTAAGGAAGAGTGAAATGCACAAAGTGATTGTGTTGCCATGCTTGTGAAGAAGAGTGATTGTGCACGAAGGGTGTTTCCTTGCTTTATTATTATATTGATATTATTGCTTGAGTGAACGTGAGGATAAAGCACGAAGGGTGATGCAGTGCAATTGCTTTTATATTATAATGTAAGGATAAGACTAAATCATGAAGAGTGATGCCATGCAGCTGATTTTGCATTATATGTGAGAATGAGAGTAAAAGCACGAAGGCTGATGCCGTACAAATTTGTTGATTTCATTGTGATTTACTTTGATATGCAGAATATGGACTTGACTTTGTGGTTTTGGCATTTACTTTTGAAAGAGGTTTACTTTATGTTATTTTATTTTATGTTTTCGTTTGTTGTCCCCTTACTCGTATAATTGTTATCCCTTTCATATGTTCCTATCCCGTTGGTATATTCTATTCTTTACCTATTATTTTGTTGTTATTTGATATATAACTGCGGATATTTATTGTATGTGTCTTGTCTTAGACTCTACCTCGTCGGGGTTAGACTCGACACTTACTAAGTATATTGGGTTGGTTGTACTCATACTATACTTCTGCACTTCTTGTGCAGATCTGGATATTGGTACCAGTGGAGTCCCCAGAGGTGCGTAGTGGATATCAGACGGTGATTCGAGGTAGAACTGCATTCTGTTTGCAAGCCCTAGTGTCACCTTCTTATTTCTATTGCGCTGTTTCCAATTTCCGGACAATATTGTATTTCTTTCAAAATATTGCACTTAGTGTACTTTAGTAGCTCATGTACTCGTGACTCCACATCTTGGGACGATTTGTATAGTTGTTGGTTTTAGACGTATTATGTTTATCTTCGAATTGCTTTTACACTATGTTAAATTCCTATTATTAGTCATTTATTGCAGTTCTTTCGTATTTTACTGTTGTGTGTTAGCTTGCCTAGCAAACGACGCTAGGCTCCATCATGACCCCGATTAATTGAAATTTTGGATTGTGTCAAAGGTCTATAGCTATTTAGACTTAATTAGGGATACCAAACTATCATGTTAAAGTTGTAGAGTGAAATTAACAAAAACAACGTGTGGATTATGGTTTTTTGGAAGAAAAGGGAACTAAATGGTTATTTGTAGGTTGTCTATAATAAGTTACTGCCGTGACACTGACATAGACATTAAGTATTAGTATGGGCAGCTCAGTGTACAAAATATTTCGTATTTATGTAGGGTCTGGGAAAAGGTTGTATCCTAGGGATATAATGTAGACATCCTACCCTAAGCAGTGGCTACTTTTTCGGTTCGAACCTGTGACCTATAGGTGACACAGAAACAACTTTACCATTAGTCCAAAGCTTCCCTGCGACATAGACATTAAGGTAGATTTAAAATTTAAACGCAAAGATCTACCAATTATTCAATACTTTTATATGTATAAAAAAAATGAATCTAAAAGGGTCAAAAATATCCAATTTAATAAATGTGCGGGTCATTAAACTACTAAAGGTTACTTGGTTGGGCCAGAATAAACTAAACAATGAATCACGTTGATATATTCGATTCTTTACCTATTATTTTGTTGTTATTTGATATATAACTGCGCATATTTATTGTATGTGTCTTGTCTTAGACTCTACCTCGTCGGGGTTAGACTCGGCACTTGCTAAGTACATTGGGTCGGTTGTACTCATACTACACTTCTACACTTCTTGTGCAGATCTGGATATTGGTACCAGTGGAGTCCCGAGAAGTGCGTAGTGGATATCAGACGGTGATTCGATGTAGAACTGCATTATGTTCGCAAGCCCTAGTGTCACCTTCTTATTTCTATTGCACTGTTTCTAATTTTCGGACAGTATTGTATTTCTTTCAAAATATTGTACTTAGTATACTTTAGTAGCTCATGTACTCGTGACTCAAATCTTGGGACGATTTGCGTAGTTGTTGGTTTTAGACGTATTATGTTTACCTTCAAATTGCTTTTACACTATGTTAAATTCCTGTAATTAGTCATTTATTGTAATTCTTTCGTATTTTACTGTTGTGTGTTAGCTTGCCTAGGAAATGACGCTAGGCTCCATCATGACCCCGATTAGTTGGAATTTTGGATCGTGTCAAAGGTCCATAGCTATTTAGACTTAATTAGGGATACCCCGATTCGTAGGTTCTGAGGAAAGGTTGTATCCTAAGAATATAACGAAGACATCCTACCCTAAGTAGTAGCTACTTTCTCGGCCCGAACCCGTGACCTGTAGGTGACACAGAAACAACTTTACCATTAATCCAAGGCTTCTCCTCGACTAGACATTAAGGCAAATTTAAAATTTAAACGCAAAGACCTACCAATTATTCATTACTTTTATATGTATAAAAAATTAATCTAAAAGGGTCAAAAATAGCCAATTTAATAAATGTGCTGGTCATTAAACTACTAAAGGTTACTTGGTTGGGCCAGGATAAACTAAACAATGAATCTCTCAGTCTCATATTTTCATGGGCTAATTTTGCTACCTACCTACGTGGCTATTCTGTCTAAAACCATAGAATCTAGGAGTACTTTTCCATAATAATAGAGCAGAATGGCCTCTGGGCCACCTAAATTTGCATCAGATTTTAAAGCCGATATAAAACTCTCATTTTTCCTAATTTGGCACCTCAATTCGATAAAAATGCTTATGATATGCCCCTTCTAGAGCGTGTATCTCAATTGCTCGACATGAATACTACATCATATTCTCAGACCATTTATTATTTGACAGTTGTAATTTCTGGGGCCTGTTTGTTTCCAAAATCATTTATTAAATTTTTATTTTTTCTTCTCTCTCCCTTCTTTTATTCTTTATCATACCCTTGCCAGAAGAACCTTCCCCCCGCCCAGCCACCATTTCCAATGATAAAAGTTCAAATCTGATCCATTCAAAGTGGGACTTTACAATGTCGAAAAAATCAGAATCGAAAAAATACCAAGAAAGAAAAAAAATCAGAGTCCAAATTTGAAACCTGATATCATAATAAAAGAAAAATCACTACAACTTCAAGAAAAAAAATACTTTCTCCTATTCAAAGTATTTGCTAACCTTTTGTAAAACCATAAACAATAGGTATGATTGGACCTCATTAATGCAATGAAAATCGCTTTCCCTTCTGCTTTTTTCGTGTTTGGCTGGGAAAAATTATGCCCAAATTTACACTTCGATGTGATATATTTCGAGCTTGATAGTTAATAATTTTGTTCTCTTTGTTAAAATTAGAAGGAGCATATACAAGAAAAAGAAATGGCGAAGAAAAGAAGTTAAAATGCTTGACTTTATTAATGTGGTAGAATTGGGGAGGGGGGAGGGTGAAATGGGAGGTGGGAGTTTGGTGGGGAAGACTAGAGAGGTGGGAGGGAGGGGAAAAGAGGAGGGGAAAGGGAAACGTTTTTTTTTTGTCTCATTTATATTTTATTCTGATTCTCATTTTTTTTATAATAAAAACAATACTATCCACGCGCCTCGCCAGCGTGATTTGCACACAATTTAGCCATATCAGCTGCGCCACTTCCACATAGGCATAGTCAACGGTCAAAGGTGTTTATTAGTACCTATTCCGTCAAGTTGGGGTGTTCAAATGGAAAAAATGCAAGTTCATGTATCGGCTTTGCAGACGGGTACAAGTTTAAGTCGTCACGAGGCCATTTGGCCAAGTTTCTTTGAAGGCAAAAGTGCTTTTTTTGGTCAAAAGTATTTGTTTTTCTAAAATTAAGATATTTGGCAAACTTTTAAAAGGAAAAAAAGTGCTTTTGAGGAGAATGAAACAGTTTTTGAGAAGCAGAAAAAAGTAGTTTCTCTCGAAAAAATACTTTTTTGAAAAGCACTTTTGAGAAACATACATCTATAAGCACTTTTTAAAAGTTTGGTCATACATTAATTGCTACTCAAAAGTACTTTTCAAATTAAATAGCCATAAAAGTACTTTTTTTTAAAAGCACTTTTGAAAAAAATATTTCTCAAAATAAGCTGATTTTAAAAACTTGGTCAGACAAGCTATAAGACATCCTCAGTTAGCCTAACACACACTGTAGTATTTAAAGTTCATAAAGAAAGAAAGCTGATTCGCCCTATATCTTCAACCATTATAGCATGCCAATTGTGGTGAAAATTACTGTAGGAAATTGTTCCTTCTGAAAGGTAAAGTACTTAGTTGATAAGAAAATCCAGATTGCACAATTGCAGCAAGTGGCAAAGGGTCAGAGCTCAAACCAGTTGACCATATATAAGCCTCACATATTGGTGTTTGATTATACACAGCTAATGGTGCAAGTTATTGAAAAAATGCATGTCCACTTACGTAATAACTGAACCCACATTAAAATAAGAAATGATGAACAGTTACAGTCAAATTTGAGATTTTTCTTTGATTAACTCCCAAGTTTCTTCACATGTGATTGCTAATACACATTAAGTCCGAACATGTGCATAGCTTTCTAATTATAATTGTAATTCATTTTCCTGAAGTGCAATCCGATCCTAGTTAAATTTCCTAAGCTGCTTTCCTGAATCTACTTCACAAGCAAAGGAGTAGATTTATGCTTAGAAATAAAGCAAAATTGTAGGTGGGGCATCTTGGCCTAACCGGCGAAATCTTCTGTGGTGAAAATCGTTCATCCCATCACCAATTTGCCATCAACAAAAGTTAATGCATTTTTTTTTGCCTTCCTTGCAGTAAATATCGACAGTTGCATCGCTGCTAAATGTCACAGCAATATATAGCACTAAGGGTGTATGTAAATTAGTTCGTCTTCGTTGCATTCTCTTATACCTATTTCCATCACACTACGAGATGTTGAAGGCAATACATCACAGCACTGTCTTCTTGGGGATAGCAACTGTATATGTCATCAGACCAAATGTTTCACAAACTAAACATAAAAGAGTACTAAAAAGAGTAATTAATTACGAATCTAAACTTACATAGGCCGAAGTTGAATAATAAGCTCAAGAGAAACAGTACCTGTTTTTTGTCAAGGTCTAATTTTTGAGAAGTCACTCTGATTTCTTCTAGTTTTCTAGGTGACACCATGTTGATTGTGCAATTCTCAGGGGTCTTCTTCTTGTAAATGGTCTTGATTCCATCACTTCCAGAGGAGACATTGTCTAAGAAATAAACAAGTTGTCTTTTACATGGATCAGGTTCATATGGCCTTGTATCAAGGTCATAATGTCTAGCCAAATCACCCTTTTGCCATGGAAAATAGCTCTCCTGTACGCGCTGAGCATCCGGCAAAAACATGTGGTAGCCGAAAACTTGAACAGCGTATCCCCAAGACACTGACACTGTCCAAGTAAACCAACGATCGTAGCATACTGTTTGCTGCAAAATCCGATGCGGATCGAACTTTGCAGCGTCGTACAAATGCTCCAGAGCTTTCATTTTTGTCATATTGGGGAATATGGCATCGTTCATCTCCATATGATGGAGGGATACCAAAGGCCTAATGGTATGTGCTGCTAACATTCCGAACATATTTCCTCTTACATCCAGCTGGTATTCCAAATTCCAGAAAAAAGAGCAAAACAAGTTAGCATCTGAAGTTTTCAATCGCCTAAGGCAATTTTTTGAGAGACAGAGCGTGATCAAAGCTTAACGAAAAGAGTTTAATTTATATGTACTGGCAGAGTATAGTTTTTGTTTATTCAATCAGGTCAAGACCTATAGTAGTAGGTAACTATTTATAACAGATATAACATGTTAACATAGACATAGAGTAAATGAAATGTTAAAACCGCTTAAATATTACACACGATATAAAATTACGCGCCTAAGCTCTATACATATCGGCATGGAAAATATTCACACAATTAGATCACTTATAGCATAATTTTATAATAAGTACTACTCCAATTGGTAACCTGGTAAAGATAGTAACTTCTTTGCTATCACAAGTTTTCTACACAAATGTATAAAATATCTTTATATTGTCAATTATATTTACACAATATTAGCTTCTATGAGTTTAGCCCCACTAAAAATGTTACTCCCACCGTCCCAATTTATGGGATATTGTTTGACTGGACATGAAGATTAAAAAAAATAAAAGAAACACTTTATGGTCCAAAATAAGCTATAGAAATATACATAGCTATAAATCATTAGCTTAAGCGTTAAAAGGAAAATTTAAAGTTAAATTGCTACTAAATAAATTAACGTATCGTTCATTTTTAGACTGACTAAAAAAGAAATGTCACTCACATAAATTAGGAATACCTGATGGAAACCGGGCTCATGTGTTAAGCCAACACCAAGCTCAGCCAAACAGGAATAAATCCTAGCATCACTCCCAAAAAGGTGAGGGTACCTTTCTATGCATGCATCAAACACTTTACCAAGAACTTTAGCCAAAGGATAGCTTATAGCAATGCCAGCTCCACCAAATGCCATTTCATAGGAAAAAGCCTTGTTCATTAGAAAATGTTCAGAATTCGACCCTATGTAGTACCAAAGCCCATGGTCATATTTAGAAAGTGTTTTCACCAAATTGTCTGGGAAAAAAACAGTGTCATCATCCCCAAAAACATACCACCGCACATTTGAATGATTTAATGCCACCGTCTCAGCGACAACTCGTGCCACACGAATTGCTGATGGGGTTCCCCCTCTAAACGTATATTTAAATCTTGATGTGTCCCCAGAAATGCAAATCGGAGGTAAAGAATCATTTTCTGTAGTATTATTTGTGTAATTGGATGGCATTTTTTCAAGAAAAACACAACCCCTCATTTTTGAACCTGCCTTCCACCACATTTTGACTAATTCTTTCCTAGTAGACCATGCTTTCTCGTTAGATGCAATTCCAAATACAATATGTTCAAGATTTGTATCTGATAATAATGTTGAATTATTTTGAAGCGAAACTGAGGTGTGGAGTAATTTGCTGTCAGGACCATTAAAGCTGAAAAAAAGAAGGTAGATTATACAAACAAAAGAGGTGATCAAGATTATATTTTTGACCCCATTGGAGCAATATTGGGTTTTGTTGTTTGGTAATTTAAAAGACTGCATTTTTTTCCTGAGGGGAAATGGAGGAAGGAAAGGAGAGAGAGAGAGAGAGAGAAAGAGAGAGAGAGGGGTTTGTATTGGATTTAGTATTATCGGTGTTGTGAAGAGAGTTAGAGGCCATTCTTAAGACCGGAAACGTCGCCCAAAGCAGAGTATGGAGTTTTGACTTTTCTCATGGCTTTTGCCTTTTAAAAATCAGTTGTAGCTACACGTGTTATATGGACTACAAGTACAACTAATTATGTAATTAAGCAGTAAAGAACAGAATAGAGTATGACGTAATTATTAGAATGTAACGTTTAGTTTTTATCATCGGTACATTATTTTTCGAATAGAATAAGAGGCGTCCAAGCGGTGGATCTGAGGGAAGGAAGCTGACGTAAAAACTTACTGCAATTGCAAGGATGAGAATTGCAAATAAATAAAGATTAAGAAAAGCTGTATTGGTGTGTGTTAATTAAGGACGGCATAGTTAGATGATAAATCACGTAAAGGTATTAGAGATGTACCTTAATATTCTGAAAAGGGTTGTATGCGTGCCCCTTTCCCGCTACTATTTTTGTTTATATCGGTTAGTTTGATTACAAAGATAAATGGATTATAATTTCATAACAAAATGAGATTATTTTATTTTGATTGAATGTTTTATTCCGGTAAAAGTAAATCCAAAATTTTATATCAATCCGATGTTATTTTATACCACACTTTAAGTGATGTAACAATCTCGAAATTATTAAGCCCGTGTTAAAAAAGCGGTTAAACTTAAAAATAAATATTTATCTAGTATAAACTTTAAAACCAAGCAAAAGTCTTACATCATTAACCCAAATGCCATTTTTAATCGGGATAAACTAAATATCTATCAAGAAAAGTATATTTAAAAAATAATCATGTCATTATTTATTCTCCATAATATAATGCATCCATTATAATCTCGATATACCTTGTTTGCAACCAAACGATACTTAAGGATGTGGTTGGTATGATTTTTCAAAAAAATACTTTTTGAAAAATATAAATTATTTTCTAGAAAATACTTCTAAAAGAAAATACTTTCAGTGTTTTGTAATATGTTCTAAAATATATATATTTAATTTATCAAAATTTATTAAAGATTGATGATATTTTGGCAAAACAGATAGCATTTCTTATGAAACTTTTGTATATTAGAAATTGATAATAGTGCCTAAGAACTAATTAAAGTAGTGACAGGAAGTTAAGAGCTTTGAGATAATTTTGAAGGAAATAAGTTTCACCAAAAATGAGGGAAATCATTTTCTCCTTTTATTGGAAATAAATTTTCCATGAAGAGTATTTTCTAGCAACACTAGTAAATGACTTATTTTATGATAAACATAAGGGCCATATATAGCTTATTATATTCCCCATTATCTCACTAGTGAGATTTGTCCTGTTATTTTGAGGTTACATAGTATTAAGAGTTAGCGTAAATATGATAATGCTGTACTGAAGTTGTGACTTACCCCTGGATGTTGAGCCAATTGATGCAATTCGACGCATTTAGTGAACAATGATCACTCCAGTGCTGATTCTTCAACATCAGTCAGTCAGACATTCGATTAGTAATATTTTTCATCACACCAAAAAGTGAAGAACACCCTTGGTCACCACCTCGACTAATTCTTCTGTATTTTTTAACCGGTCCATGAATTATTAAATCCATTTTTCGAGCATTTAACCTATTAAGTCCTTCAAATTTCTTACAAATATACTACGTCCTATATTTGTGGACTTGTATTACATGTAAGTTATTCAAATAAGATTATTATAACAATATCATATGTTGTATGCGTCTAAGATTAGCCAATACTTATGGGCGGCTCAAGGCGGAAGGTACTAAACCTTTTTGCTTTAGACCCCTCAAATCTTTGCGATCCCAAAATCATTGATGTTTGTAGAGAAAAAAAAAAGATAATTTTTATTGAAAAGAAAAGTAGATTGTTGACTTTCTTATTGATGGTGGCTGAAAAACAAGCTTACAAGAATAATTAGTAGTAATAACTTTGCATTTCAAAAGTTAGACACTAAAAATTTAAAGCCCCTTATTAAAATGTGGCTTTAGACTACCAATTTATTAAGCTGCTCCTGCTTATAAGTGTTCCTACCTACGTACTTATAGCACAATTAGAAAACATAAATGTTCAACTGGAAAACATAACTCTAATGTACTTATCTTAAGGAATGCGGTGCAGGTGACAAATAATATGAATTTCTGTATAACTTTCGACAGTTAGCTAGCACCCATGTCCAAACCTGGGGTTTGGCGCGTTGGTTCGACTACTGATGGGCGCATATGAACTATTTGTTTAGCTCTTCTTTTGCTTCTCCTGCTTTTCGTTCTACTTTTTCTATTTTCCTTTTTCCTCTTTCTTTCTAATTTTACATTTCTTTCTCATCTCGATTCTCCAAAGCATTACCAATCAGATTAACTCTCCAAAAATTCATGGTAAATAACAAATTAAGGATTCAGAGATTAGCTGTTAGTATTATTTTAATTTGAGATTTGTCTCAATTTTGAACTATTATAAATTTATTTCACTATAAATAATTATATGAAATACACCATGAGACTTGCTTAAATATTTGTATTCTAATTGAATTATCACGTATCATTATTTTATTCCAATCAAATTACTGAACTTTTGTCTATAACTTCTATTATGAAATATAGTTCTTTTTTAATTTTTGGGTAAGCAATCACATATAAAGAATTAGTCATATGCTATGAGACTTCTTTGATATTTTCGTGCACTACTAGAAATCAGGGATATAGAGACCAAATATTAGCGACCAAAGTTGGTCTGCCAAAAAAAGCGACCAACATTGGTCGCTAATATAGACAAAAAAAATGAAAAAAAAACTTAAATAAAATGGCGACCAAAGTAGGTCTCTCATTGGTCGCTAAATTGTTCAACATTTTAACCGGGCTGGTCAAACAAATCTGGTCAAAGAAAATTCAAAAATGGCGACCAACTTTGGTCGCCCAACTGGACCCACGTTTAATATTAGCGACCAAAGTTGGTCGCTTAGGGAAGGGAAATTTTCTGGGGATAGAAGCGACCAATGTTGGTCGCTTATTTTGAATATTAAATTAAATCAGAATTTAAATTAGCGACCAACTTTGGTCGCTTACTGGAAGGAATTTTATGGTGACATAAGCGACCAAAGTTGGTCGCTTCCATGAATATTAAATTAAATCAGAATTTAATTTGGCGACCAACTTTGGTCGCTTCTCGGAGGAAATTTTATGGTGCCGTTGGTCGCTTATCTGAAAAATTAAAATAAATCAGATTTTCACTTGGGGACCAACTTTGGTCACTAATAGAAAGGTATATATGTT